>JABCRI010000433.1:0-36277 GCA_015143295.1 Tetracentron sinense | reverse complement strand
GGCGATCAGCTCTTTTTTCTTTGGTAGGCTCTTGAACTTCTGTGCTTTTTGCTAATGGCATATTGCATGAGGCAGAATCATGGTTGAGGGGCACCATCCTGTGCTATGCCCTTAGGAGATTGGGAACGTGAAAACTGCTATGTGTGATCCTAAACCATCCCCCATTCAGTCCTCTCGATTGTCAGCAAGTAGTGCAAAACCTTTCAAAAATTATGGTTAAAGCATTCAATAAAGCTGGCTTTTAAGCTAGAAGATCTCCTTGGTTGGGACCAGTTGGTGATCCCTCTCCCTTCATATCTTCCACGTAAGTGGAGCAGCTGGAGGGCAGCTTATTCCATCCTCCCATCTGACTCCCTGATTTGTACCAATATGATTGAACAATAATCTTGTAATACTAGTTGTCATTATTCACACAAAGTAGTTTTCTTTTCACCAGGAACGAAAGAACAATTATTCCTGGGAACTCCTATTTGATTGGAGACTTTCTATTATCCAGAATCCAAGTATAGCCCTATAAATATGAATATGGGTCTAGAGTTTGGTAATGTTATGAGAATGTGAAGGTAAGGGCTCCCGGGGAAGTGGATTTCATCCTCTGGGGGGGGAGATAGCTAGTAGTTTCTCTGGTAGTGGAATAATAAAAGGTGTTAAAAAACTACTAATGCTTTTGGGAATGTTGAAGAGATATATATAGGGATTGTTCTTGAGGTTCATTTGAGAAGGTGACTTGAGTGGGGTGTATAAGCGATGTTCTAGGCTTGGATTGGGATTAATCGAGATGAGAGCATATATGGTATAGTTTTCCTCAATGTTTCTCTAAAGAAAAAAGAAGCAATCAGATGCTTGACCCTTGGATTTAGGCAGGGTGTGGCCGAACACGTATATCTCTTGTATGTTCTCTTTTGGTTGTTTCTCGTTCATTGTGTCTTTTCCGCGTTAGTTATTATGTTATTTTTCCCCAACAGTATATCCTGGCGCAACATATCCATAGCCCCTTAATTGCAACCAAACTACCATGAGCTTTGCTAGAGTTGCCTTGTAGCCATGGAAAGGAACTTGGCTAAACTTGAAAGGTCATCATATGGGCATCATGTTCTCATGACAGAACAGTTGCTGCTTGGAAGTCTTTTATCTTTGAAGTAGAGGTTTTATCTCTAATGAAAAAAGTACTCATGTCCTATTTTAATTTACTTTTGAGTTAAAACCTCTACCTTTAAAAGATCTAAACTCCAATTAAACCTTCAACTTAACACTCTAAACTCCAACTAAGTTCAATTTTTAAATAAACTCTACCTCTGTAGATTAGTGTTACCAAACGCCACTAAAGATTACCACTAAAAATATTGTGGCACATTTTAATCACTTTGTCCTAGGATGCCTGCCAGCCATACACCTCTCTATTTGGTTCTCTGATATACCATCCATTCTCAAAATAAATTTTGTTTTTTTTGCACTAACACTATGGCCCACCAAAATTTTGTTTAGGTTTGCTTTGCACTAACACTAGTCCAACCAAAAGAGAGTGATCCCTTGTAAGAAAGTGGTGCTAGCATTATCCTTAGCCTTTTCAGTCCATAGTATAGACTTAAGTGATTGATCTAAGCTTGCTTTCATGCCTCCATAACACACGAGCCTAATAGTTCGGGCTATTCTTAATAGTAAAGAAAAGAAATTAAAAAATCTAATATAGGAGGCCACTAAATATTTAAATACAAAGAGGAGCTATCCTTCACGGTGTGACGGTGGCAATGTTGTAAATATGTGTGTTTCCAAATTATCCAAGCCTCTCTTAGTAATTACAATCGTGCCACTACCATAGCATAAATAGGGGAGCTCAACGTCGTAAAGCAGAACATATTAGGTTGCTTAGGATGAGAAATGAGCAAATGACTATAAATCCCGAGTGAGATGCCTCCTCCATTGTAAAGTTAATTGTGAAATACTTCTTGCTTTCCTATCACCATATATATCATCTCCAGTGATTGAAGCTTCAACATTCAAACCGTCCCATTTCTTGGTTTTAACTCCAAGGACGAGGTGGACGAAGACTTGAACCAGACAATAACACATTAAAAATGCCGTAAACCAGACGTAGAAAGTCTTCTCTGTACCAACTGACGACACTACTTATCGAGATCGAATCATAGTCAATTACCATTCAACTAGGGAGAGTTCAATCGCACCCATAGGTCAACATGTGTCCCTGTTAACCCCTATTAACTGTGGTTAAGATTAATTAATTTGGGTTCAATAATTTAACCTTAGTTTTTGGATAAAAAAATATTAAATTTTCTGCAAATCTAGTTAAGAATTTGTAACCCTTAGGGTTAATATTTTTTACTAAAACCCAAAGTTAGATTGTTGAACCCTAAAGGCAGGGGCATAGCCAGGAAGCGAGGGGGTCCATGGCCCCCCAAAATTTTTTGGAAATCCTTATTGGGGTAGTATGAAATAGTGGGTCCCTTAATTTTT
Organism: Tetracentron sinense; assembly: GCA_015143295.1. Taxonomy (NCBI): domain Eukaryota; kingdom Viridiplantae; phylum Streptophyta; class Magnoliopsida; order Trochodendrales; family Trochodendraceae; genus Tetracentron; species Tetracentron sinense. Next base: position 33,805 of record JABCRI010000433.1, on the reverse strand, counting down.
TTTTAGTATAGTTGACCCCCCCAAAGTTTTTATCTTGTATTTATAGTGGCCCCCCAATTTTTTTGTCATATATGTAATGGGCCCCCAATGGAATCTAGTTATGTCCTCGAGGTCGCCACATCCCTATTGACACCCCTTAACTATGGTTAAATTTACCCACTCTTAGGGTTCAAATACTTATCATTGGTTCCTGAAAAAATTATTGAATTTTTTATTTTACCTTAAGAGTTAATGAACTTTAACTAGGGTTAAAAATTTTTTTAAATCAAGAATAGGTGGGTGAATCTTAACCACATTTAAGGGATATCAATAGGGACACGTGAATACCTCAAGGGCATAACTGAAAAAATAATTTCTCATAAACACAAATTACCAAAAAAAAAATCTCGGGGGTACGCCCGAACCCCAAGTTCCATATCATACCCTCAAATCCATTAGTTTGAGTTTGAAAAATCAGGCAACTCATCCCATCAATGAGTCGGGCTCACCCGAATACTTATACAGTCCTACTGGATTATCGATTCAAAGAGACAAGTCCCATTTTTACTATACCATTTGGTTTGGCAGGTACAAGTTTTAACCTTTATCCGATGACATAAAAAATACTTTAAGAAGCTTATTGTATTATAGTGTGGTTACCAACCAAATAAAATAGTTCTTTATTTCTTGCCGGGGTTAGATGCTTCCCCATTCATAATTAAAGCCTTTTGGGATCGAGTCATCTCAAACTAAGAACTCAAAAGTTCACTGCCTACATTAGTAAGCATTTACTGACTGAGCAGGTGATGCATTATGCTGCCTTTCAAATTCAGACTATACGAAAATGAGAGTATGAGAAGCAATCACAGTGTTGATAAGATGAAAATTGAATACCACTCAACATCATTCTCCAATGTTTCATCTTTCTAATCGTCCACATTCATAGAAAAACATTATCAAATTTAGTTCTTACCAATACCACACAACATCATTCTAAATATTGGATGACAAGACTATATATTAATGGGTGGTGCTAGCCGCATCCATGAATGCAACACATTTATATACTATCTGTCTTGACTTGCAAGCACCAATGAACACAATTATGCTATACATGCTTGATAACTCCATTGGCAAATGGAGTTATATACTGTTTTTCTCGCTCTCTCAAATCCCAAATCCTATTCTCTTTCTTTTACTCACTCATCCCTCACTTTGATTTGTTAAGAACTAAAATTCTGATTGTAGTTTTGAAGCTTATTTGTAAATCCAATTTTTTTTCTTCTTCTGATATATAGAGATTTTCGAACTTGTTTGTTGGTTGTAGCGTTTGCGCTATATATGTGTTTATTTTAAATATTTTTAAAGTCTAGGTGAAAGGTAACTTTATACATTTTTTTTAAGCCGAATTTTTCAACGAATTTTTGAGTCTTAATCTGAATTATACTCCAATTATTCCCTTTACCATACTATTGATGCCCTCCATTTTTTTTTTTTTTGCGGACTTTTTGAACGAATAATTAAATAAGTATTTCGAATTATTCACGAATAATTTATGTGCCATTTTTTGCCGTCCAACCGAATTACTAATTATAACCCATGTAATCATGGTTAGTCCGGGTTGAAGGGTCGGATCAGAACCCTTTAAAAAATGATATTGCACGATGAGTAGAAGCATGAAGTTGCAGTTACGTGCTTCTTCTACCACTTCCCCATCTGAGTCGTTGTCAATAAAAGACAATCCAAACCACTCATTACGCGTCAATTTGAGCAAGTGGATCAGTCATGTATCATTGATGTAAACACCTTATTGCACGAAACTTCTGGGCTATGCACTAGGAGTGGACTAGTAAACACCCTGTGAGATGCATGGGACCGAAATTGCACGTAATATATTGGAATAATAGGAGCGTAATAAATCTTAAAACATTAATCAAATACACTCACTACTATAATAAGAATGTAAATAGTTTTTGTAAAAGGAGATAATATTGACAAAATATCAACTTCAATAACAGATGTGTACAAAATTAGCAAAAAAAAAATACAAATCTGTAAAATGTGTTTGAATCAGTAATAGATCTTTTTTCAAGAGCATTAAATATATTTATTTGTAGGAATTTTATTGATATAGAGAATAATTTAATAACAAAGTATCAAATCCATAGATGTTACTAATAAATCTTAAAAATTAAAATTTTATATTATTATAAATCAAATAAAGGAGTTTGTGTTATTCATTTATATGGAAGCAGTATACACTCTATGTTTTTTATTTGTAGTATCTATGGAATGTCTAGGTTAAGAATTACTGACAAACATCTATCATCTAAAGTAACATGTATAATTTATTAAAAATAAATTTGTGCATCCTACAAATAAAATTTCAATGAATTAAAATCAAGTCTAGCAGAGAAAGTAAATATCAACTAAAAAAATATAAAATGGCACGAAATGAAAAAATAAAGATAATTAGCATTAAATTTGATTTAATATGAATATTAATAGACAGTACATCAACTCAAATTTTACATTATTTTTGAATGCTAACCATGGTCGAGATCCGCAGCAATAAGTATTCAAGAGTTCATAGAGTAAAACCACATCATAATTAATGATGTTCGAATCCAAATACAATTAATTTGTATGAGTATTGATGATGTTAGAATCCAAATACAATTAATTTGTATGAGTATTTTGGTTGTTTTTTAATGGCAGAAGTCATACTACTCTAAGCACACTTTCCATTATTGTAATTCATAAACCAGCAAGCACGCTTTCAAGTAAATTAAAGTAAAAGATCATAACAAATGGTAGGAGAGGAAATGGTTCAAAACACAAAGTTCAACTAAAACACTCGATAGTAGGTACTATCGAGTGTGTGAGCGTTGGATTTGGAGTCCTCAAGATGGTTGCAAACAGTGTGCTTGTATTTCGGCCCCTTAAATCCATTAGTTTTTTTCTACATGTATTCCCCCCCCATGAAAAATTCTTGCCTTCACCCCTGCCTAAAGGGTTAGTGAATCTTATCCACAATTAATAACAGGGACACATATTGATTTGTGGGCATTCCCCGAGTTCAATCGCAATTTGGATGTGATTCCATCTCCTACTTATCACTATTAGGTGGGGTTCTTTCTCTCCTAACAAACAATGAAAGTTCAAATAATTGTGATATCAAATACACAAATTTTCTAACGTGCGAACTGCTCAAATCATGAGTATGTGTTAGTCCTGATTTATCTTGACTTCATGATATTTGCAATGCCAGAACGTGAAGGGTAATACTTTTCCTTCTCTACTTGACTGAACTAGCGGTCTAGCATTACTCTCAAGGTGGATAGGTGACCTGAGTGGACGAATGGTCTAGAATTCCTCAAGTTAGAAACTGGGAAGGTGGGATAGTTTCCAGTTTGAAAAATCAGACAACTCATGCCATCAATGGGTCGGGCTCACCCGAATACTTTATACAGTCCTACTGGATTATCGGTTCAAAGAGACAAGTCCCATTTTTACTATACTAGTTGGTTTGGCAGGTGCAAGTTTTAACCTTTATCCGATGACATAAAAAATACTTTAAGAAGCTTATTGTATTATAGTGTGGTTACTAACCAGATAAATAGTTCTTTATTTCTTGCCGGGCCCAGTTAGATGCTTCCCCATTCAAACTAAGAACTCAAAAGTTCACTGCCTACATTAGTAAGCATTTACTGACTGAGCAGGTGATGCTTTATGCTGCCTTTCAAATTCAGACTACATGAAAATGAGGGTATGCGAAGCAATCACTGTGTTGATAAGATGAAAATTTCGAAATACCACACAACACCGTTCTCCAATTTGAAAGATGTTGCATCTTTCCAATCGTCCACGTTCATAGAAAAATATTATCAAATTCAGTTCTAAATAGAGGATGACAACACTATTTATTAATGGGTGGTGCTAGTAAGCACCAATGAATACTATTATTATATACATTGACAAATGGACCCTATGTCTTTCTCTCTTTTCTTTTTCTCGCTCTCTCATCTACCTCTCTCTCTCAAATCCCAAATCCTATTGTCTTTCTTTTCCTCACTCATCCCTCACTCTGATTGGTTAAGAACTAAAATTCTAATTGTAGTTTTGATGCTTATTTGTAAATTCGATTTTTTTTCTACTTATATGTAGAGATTTTCGAACTTGTTTGTTGTTTGTAGTTTGTAGCGTTTGCCCTAAATATGTGTTCATTTTAATTTTTTGTTAATGTCTAGGTGAAAGGTAACTTTATACATTTTTAAAAAAAAATTATAGCCGAATTGTTTAGTCTTAATCTGAATTATACTCGAATTAATCCCCATACCATACTATTGAGTCCTGTGTTTTTTTTTATTGCGAACTTTTTGAATGAATAATTAAATGAGTATTCCGAATTATACATGAATTCCCGTGCCATTTTTTGCCGTCCGACCGAATTACTAACCATAACCCATGTAATCATGGTTAGTTCGGGTTGAAGGATCGGATTAGAACCCTCTAAAAATCGATATTGCACGAAGAGTAGTAGCATGAAATTGCAGTAGCGTGCTTCCTCTACCACTTACCCATCTGAGTCATTGTCAATAAAAGATAATCCAAACCACTCATTACGCATGAATTTGAGCAAGTGGGTCTATCTTGTATCATTGATGTAAACACCTAATTGCACTAACTTACGGGCTATGCACCATAGGAGTGGACTAATAAACACCCCGTACCATGCACTGCATTGGGAGCGAAATTGAGATCGGACGTAAAATATTGGAATAATGGGAGCTTAATAAAAATTTAAACATTAATAAAATACAGGCACTACTATAATAAGAATGTAAATAGTTTTCGTAGAAGGTGATAATATTGGCAAAATATCAACTTCAATAACAGATGTGTACAAAATTAGCAAAAAAAAAATACGAATCTGGAAAATATGTTTGACTCAGTAATAGATCTTTTTTTTTAAGAGCTTTAAATATGTTTATTTGTACGAATTTCATTAAGATATAGAATAATTTAATAACAAAGTATCAAACTGATATCAAGCCATAGATGTTACTAATAAATCTTAAAAATTTAAAATATATATTATAAATCAAATAACGGATTTTGTGTTATTCATTTATATGGAAGAAGTATACATTATGTTATTTGTTTGTATTATTTATGGAATGTCTAGGTTAAGATATACTGGCAAACATCTATCATCTATAGTAAAATGTATAGTTTATTAAAACTAAATTTGTGCATTCAGGAAATGAAATTTATATCAATTAAAATCAAGTCTAGCAGAGAAAGTAAATATCAACTAAAAAAAATATAAAATGGTAGACAGAGATAACAAAATGAAACAATAAAGACAATTACCATTAAGTTTGATTTAATATGAATATTAATAGGTAGAACATCCACTCAAAATTGTAATTATTGTTAAATGACAACCATAGTCGAGATCTGCAGCATTAAGTATTCAAGGGTTCATAGGTAAAACCACATAATTAACGATGTTAGAATTCAAAAACAATTAACTTGTATGAGTATTTTGGTATTTTTTTTAATGGCAAAAGTCATATTATTCTAAGCATATTTCCATTATTATAATTCACAAACCAGCAAGCACACTTTCAAGTAAATTAAAATAAAAGATCATAGCAAATGGTAGACGAGGAAACTAGTTCAAAACATAAAGTTCAGCTAAAACACTCGATAGTAGGTACTATCGAATGTGTGAGCGTTGGATTTGGAGTCCTTGAGATGGTTGCAACCAGTGAATGACGGAAACTATTGAGCCGGTTGTGTCCTTCCTAAGGTGGTTCAGAGTTGCATATGGTTCCAGAAACAAAAATCTGTTGATCTCATTTTTTCCTGTTGACGTACGCTATGCCTTCCTCTCTTCATGTCCCCTTCCTCTCTCCTCTCTATCAACCAAGTGACCAACTCCTTCTAGTCAATTGTGATTGAACCGTTCAAGTTCAATTGCACCCACAAGTCAACACGTGTCCCTTTAAACCCATATTAATTGTGGTTAAGATTTACTAGCTCTTAGGGTTCAACAATTTAACTTATTTATTTTTAGAAAAAAATATTAACCCTATGGGTTAAATTTGTTTTTAATAAGAATTATTATTTTTAATATTTTTTCCCTAAGGGTTAATATTAACCCAAAATAATTCTTGTTAAAAAAAATTTAACCCTCAGGGTTAATGTTTTTTTAATAAATAAAGATACATTGTTGAACCCTAAGATTTTTTTCGTAAGGGTTAAATATTAAAAAAGAAACGCTTGTTAATAAAAAAAATTAACCATTAGTGTTTGTATTTTTTTTAATAAATAAATTTAGATTGTTGAACCCTAAGAGTTAAAAAGTCTTAACCACAGTTAATATGAGTTGATTTATTCCCTAAGCGTTAATATTAACCCTAAGGGTTAAATATTAAAAAAAATAACTGTTGTTTAAAAAAAAAAATTAATCCTTATGGTTAATATTTTTTTTCTAATAAATAAAGTTAGCTTGTTGGACCCTAAGAGTTAGAAAATCTTAACCGTAGTTAATAGTGTGTTATGCAATGGAGGGAACCCTTACGTAGAAAAGTTTGTAAAAATACAAGTTTTACGTAAGAGAGTGCGATAATGCTAAAAGGATAACTTTGAAAAACAAACACTTTTAAGCTTATATCACTAAACATAGAGATTTTAGCAAGTCAGTGGTTGAGTTTGACTTATTATATATATATATATATATACACTAGTAAAAGTACATGTGCGTTTCACATAAAATTTACTTATTAAAGATGTAATTAATTTAAATAATTAGTACAATTATTTAAAATACTCAATTAAAATTAGTAGAATTATTTAAAATTCTAATAAATTCATAAAATGATTTTAAAAAAAATTATTTTATATACATATTTTTCATAATTATTAAAATATTACATTTGTAAAGAGTACTAATTAGCGGACCATGCTACCTGAATGTTGAAGGTAATTGGGTCATGTGTCCAATATGAAACGGGCTACTTGTGTAGCCTGTTGTCTCTAAATCAAAGTGAATCGTAACCACTAATTAACTAAGGTTAAAAATTTTAACGGTAAGGGTTAGTTGCTTCGAAATGAAAGAAATTTCATTAAGTAGTTGATGATTAAGACAATTTGTAATAATGCTTAATATGAAAAAATATACTTAGTAAGAGTGTCAAACTAAGCAAATAATGCTAATCAACACAAAAGAAAAAAAAATTTGTTATTCAAAATAAGAAACATCAATAACCTATAAGAAATCCAAATTTAAATATTACTCATCAAAATCAATTAAAAAGTCTGGAATATATTTTTTCATTCCTAAATTCCATTCATTGTTAGAATGTTTATACATTATTTATTATTGGCTTCATGAGAAATAGATTGATCTTGTGGAGCCTAGACTATGAAAATGCTTGATGGAATGGAGTGGAGTATGGAACCCAACTTGACCTTTTAATTAACATGCATGGATTAAAGGGGGCATAACAAAACTGGACTCTCAATCCTAATACTCTTTCCTAACCTATTTGACAACGTATTTGGGCATTAGGCTAAACTTTTTTTAATGATGATTAGTCTAAACTGAAAACCTGATTTGCTAAATAGCCTAAGAGCTTGTTTGACATGTCTAAATTTCAGGTCTATTTGTTTATCAGGCCTATTTGTATATATGTCTACTACATGTAGATATTTTCACGTTTTAGACTGTTTGGTAGCGTATCCAGTTGCTATTGAAAAAAAAAACATCTCATTTCTGAAAACAAACTTTATATTTTTGATGATTTTCGAAAAGAATAGTGCATCGATTGCGGATAAATGACGAAATATTTTACCCTGCTATGAATAGAAAAATACTCCCATCTCTTCTAGCAGTTTTTATTAATTGTTTCTATGTAAAAAAGTTATGTATTATTATGTTATACTAAATAATTTTACTGTCTACATATATTTCTTACATATATTTTTGTCACAATTTGGCTAAATCACAAAATAGACGAGATCAGTTCACATTTTACCAACGAACCTAAATTCATCAAACCATACGAAGGTACATTTTTTTGTGGTTCAGGATATACGTTTAGGCTGCAACGTCAGTTAGGTGTTAGTATCAGTTCAGTTAGTGGGCAGGTGGAGAGTATATACAAACTCCCACCCTCTCGGGAAGTTCTAATTAGAGGAGTGAGGACCATCCTCTTCCAAGCTAACCACTGCAATAAAATTTCTAACACATTGGAAATGAGAGAATGACAAAAAATAAAATAAAAATTTTATTGCCATGTGTCTCTTAACATTTGGCTGGTCCGTTTGGAAGAGGACCTTATGGTCCGTCTTCCATTTTCCTTTAAATACCCATATATTTGAGGCTTAACTTTATCCCATTGTCTAGAGTAAGGATGACAACGAGGTGGCTTAATAGGGTAACCGGCCTCCATTGGGACGGGATTGGGGAACTCTTAAACGGGTAGGAGCCAATTTGGGAATGAAATGTTAAACTCAAGTCGGTTCGGGTTGAGGATGGGTTTAAGCCACCACGACCCGACCCGCCTGTTTATATTATAAAATTACCATTTTCTCCTTAATTGTATCACAATATTATCTCAATATATTACTTATAATATAAAATATTGTCCTGACGGGCCTCGACCTACCTGTCTAGTATTTAACAGGACGGGAGGGGAATGGGGTAGGAGTTTTCCATTAGGGGTGCCCCGACACATTCCTGGTCCGTTGCCATCCCTGTCCTAGTCTGGAAAGTAAAATCGTCTCAATCTCTCTCTATTTTATGTTTAAATAAAAAAAAATAAAAAATAAAAAATAAAAAATAAAAAATAAAAAATCTAACGCTCTCTTATGATATAAGAGCATCTCCAACGCAAAACTCTAAAACTCTCCTCTATTTCGACATCTCCTCTATATTTAGAGGAGATGGGGGCCACTTTAAAGTTGTTTGCTCCGATGGGAAAAAAACTCTAAATCACTATTCCTACTCTAAAAGTCAAGGGGTGGATACCTTTGAGGTTGCCACGTGTCCCTTTTGACACCCCTTAACCATTGTTAAGATTTACCCACCTATCATTAGTTTTTTTTTTAAATATTAATTCTTTTTTTTAAAATTAAAAAACTGTTTTTAGAGTTTTTTTAATATTAAAAACAATTTTTTAATTTTAAAAATAATTAATATTTAAAAAAGATCAAGGATGGATGGGTAAATCTTAACCACGGTTAAGGGGTGTCAAAAGGTCAAAAAAAAAAACAATCGGCATTTTAACAAAGATTGAAAGACAAGAAGAGGACACAAATGAAATTGTAAGAGCATGGATAGTGTTATCCCACCCATTAAATATAAAGGGTCATTGTAGCAAAATAGAGGCGCAACTCTAAATATAGAGTTGCGGTTTGGATTTAGAAAATCTCTATATTTAGAGTAATAGAGAACGGTTGGAGATGCTCTAATAAAACACGGCAAAACAATAATGGCAGTTGCATTGACTGATTGAAGTAAAAGAGATAACAGTGAAGAAAAAAAAACAAGGAAGCTAAAAAAGCAGATAGAAAGGTGAATTTCAACTCAGAGTCGTAACCAAATGCTCTGTAAAATTTCTGTCATTGTATCTGTTGAAAAGGAAAATGATGTAAGCTCGAATTCCTTCTCAAATGCTAGATTATACGCTACGAGAATTGAAGAATCCTGTTATCTGAACTACTTAGGGCTTATTATGGCATTTCAGCTCTCGTTTTGTTTTCTGATGAAATGCATTGTTTCCCGTTCAAAGAGGCTAAGATTTGGATTCTTCGTGGTTTCTGCGTCTAATGATTCGTTTTTTTTTTTGGTTTTTGGTGCTGGAATCCGTGTTTAATCATTTTGGGTGAAGGAAGCTTTGGTTTTGAGTTTTTAGAACTATAGAAGCTTTTAGCGGTGGAAGATCAGAAGATTTTGGAGTTGGAGCTGATGATTAGGGGTTTTGTGAGTTCTTTTTGGCTTTGAGCTGAAATGTGCTGGTTCTTTTGTTAAAGATCGTTGCGCGAAGTCGCTGATTTGAAATTGGTGTCTTAGGGTTTGTTCGAAGAAGATCTGAAACGGATGTGGCTGAAAACGGTCTTTTCTTATACTGGAATCGGTTTTGGGGGTTATTATCAGTCTTCGTTTTAGTTGCGGATGAAGATTTTGGGGATGATTTCTTGTTTTCCCTGTAGTATTTTATCCTTCCTCTTTATTTACACTAGCATCATTGCAGGTGCTATCCCTCGATCAGAACAATCTGCATGGGCCGATTCCAAATTCAATCTCCAAACTCAACAACCTTAAAAGACTCTGGCTTTCTTCAAATAATTTGAGTGGCAAAGTGGAGCTAAACACATTCTTGAAGCTGAAAAATCTTATTCATCTCGATTTGGTGGTAATAGGTTGTCATTGATCACCAATGTCTATACCCACTCTGACTTCCCCAAGTTTCGGTATTTGTATTTATCTTCTTGCGATATAAGTGAATTCCCAAATTTTTTAAGAAACCAAACGGAATTATTGGAGCTACCTTTTCAACAACAAAATTCATGGCTAGATACCCAAATGGATTTTGAATATAGGAAAAGAAACACTCTCCTATATGAACCTTTCTTACAAGGTTTTGACCAACCTCCAATCATCTTTCCATGTTCTTGGCTATCGACTCTAGCCCTTCATTCAAATCAACTTCAAGGGCCACTGCTATCTTTGCCAGTATCCACGTACTTTTCAATTGCAAACAATAAATTGACTGGAGAAAACCTACCTCAATTTGTAATGCAAATTCTCTTTTTGTCCTTGATTTGTCTAATAACAGCTTGAGTGGCGTGCTTCCACATTGCTTGGGAAACTTCAGCAATTCCATTTCTGTACTGAATCTACGAAGTAATTGCTTTCACGGAACCATTTCTCAAACGTTTATAAAGGGAAGTAGTTTGAGGACACTTGACCTGAATGGAAATCAATTAGAAAGAAGGGTACCGCGATCTTTGGTTCATTGCAAAATGCTTGAGGTCCTAAATCTTGGAAATAGTCAGTTAAATGACACGTTTCCCTTCTGGTTGGAGACTCTGCCAGAGTTGCAAGTTCTTGATTTGCGTTCAAATAAATTCCATGGATGCCTTCTCTAAGCTGCGTATCATCGACCTCTCTTACAATGAATTTATAGGTAATTGGTCATCAACATACTTCTTGCGCTGGAGTTCCATGATGATGATCCATAAGAAGAATTCCCAGTTGAAGTACATGAAGGACAGTAACTCCTACTCCTACTCCTACTATCTTGACTCCATAATGGTGATGAATAAAGGACGGGAAATGTTCTTGGTAAAGATCCTAACTATTTTCAAAGCCATCGATCTCTCAAATAACAGATTTCAAGGAAAGATTCCAGGATCCATAGGCAATCTTAAGTCGTTGCTTGTCCTCAACCTATCTAGTAGAGTGTTTCTTTTCCTATATTCCAAATCCATTTGGGTATCTTGCCATGAATTTTGTTGTTGGAAAGGTCTAGCTCCAACAATTCCGTTTGGTCTTAAAAAATTTGGGAATTCATTTATGTTGCAAGAAGATAAATACAAATACCGAAACTTGGGGAAGTCAGAGTTGGTATGGACAGTGGTTGATCAATGACAACCTATTACCACCAAGATCGAGATGAGTAAGATTTTTGAGCTTCAAGAATGTGTTAGCTCTACTGTGCCACTCAAATTATTTGAAGAAAGAGAGAGTCTTTTAAGGTTCTTGAGTTTGGAGATTGAATTTGGAATCGGCCCATGCAGTTTGTTCTGATCGAGGGATAGCACCTATAATGATGCTAGTGTAAGCAAAGAGGAAGGAATTTCTCCGCTGAGTGAATTAGAACTCAAGCTATGTGGTGCCAGTATCATGATCAATTACAAATACAGAAAGCATATGACTAGATAAAGAATACTGGAATTTGGATGGGTTTTACTTGTTGAAGGAGAGGGTAAAGTCATGGTAGTTTTCATTGAAAAGGAAGCGCTTGTTCTCTGGAGGAGTTGCCTGCTTAAGGTTTTGCTGCTACTTTTTTGAGATTTACAGCAGTTTGGGATCTGGTATTGGTCGTCCGGTAAATATTTGTTCGAAGTTTTCTTGAATCTGAAGAAATGAGGCTCTGTTCCTCTGGTAGTTTCAATCATCAGACGCAGGAAGGTATGCTTATGGTTGCGGGAGAGCTGGTATATTTCTGGGGTTTTTACCTTTGGGTTAACCCTTTATATAAATTTGTTTCTTCCTGGTGAAATAGCCAATTTGAGATGGCATTTCTCATGTAAACTCTTTATTTTTTAAAAATATTAATGGGGTTGTAACTTGTAACAGAATTCAATCCTTGTCTTCCTTCAGTCAGTTGGGGATACTTTTTTTTTTTTCGGATTGCAATGAGGTCTTGGGGCGAATTTAATATGTCATTTTAGGATTTAACATTTTTTTTAGTTATATGGTTGTTCCTGAAATTCTGCCTTTTCCTGGCTTCAGTTATTGGTATTATCTTCTTACTGTCATTCAGTTGCGAAGCAGTAACCTATCAGCATACGAGGAAGACTTAACAAACTGTTACATCTTCAAGTGATAATAGGCCCATCTTGGATGGGAAAATCTTTCGTTGTCAAAAGAGTTCAAAAATCGAAATGGCATCTATATAGACTTGGTTTTAATGATTCTTGGCATAATCATCAGTTGTCTGAAATCCAAAATTGGTCTCTTTCATGCAAATTTATCTTGCTGTGGAAATAATTTTCAGGAGAGAAGAGATGTTTGAATTCTGAGCTTTGGCATGCATGTGCGGGTCCTCTGGTTTCTCTACCTGCTGTTGGAAGCCACGTAGTCTACTTCCCCCAGGGTCATAGCGAGCAGGTCAGTATACATGGATTTTAATATGACCTAATGTGAACTACCTCCCATCTCATGGAACATGAGCAAGCAGAGTCTGTCACAGTTCTTCATTTCAAGAAGATTGTTGGCTTGCTGGGCTAGGAAAAGTAGCTTCTTGTTGTTATCATCTATTTGTAGCAAAGTAATTACATTTATTCTATTGATAAAAAATTACTTATTTTTTCAGAAATTGGGTGGTTATGATTTAGTAGTATACTTGAAGTATAAGCTAGAGCTCAATATGTTTCTGCTATTCCACTGGTTTGATGCTGTCCTCTTGCTCCTTTAACAGGATCTTGTTTGCATTCTTTCACCATGACTTTGTTTGATCAGTTTGTTCTGTGTGTTGTTTTGTACTTTTAAGTCGAAATGTCTAAATGTTCGGTAGTATGACTGCATACTTAAAATGTTAATACATTTTATTAAATGCTTCTTATGATCTCACTTTGTAGATGCTTCCTAGGTAGTTCTGCTTCCTATCTTCCCCTCTCCCCCTCCTCCCCTTTTATAATTGCTCTTCTTCCCACTTTTTTTGCTTCTTGCAATAATGGCTTGTGTTCATTACTGAGTAATTTTTTTTATCTGTACATTACTGAGTTATTACGGTACATATTATGTCCTTGATATTATTTATTCAATGACCTTCCTATATGTTGTGAGTGATATCAAGATTGTTTATCCTCAATATTTCATATTTAGGTTGCTGCATCAACCAACAAAGAGGTGGACACCCATATCCCTAACTACCCAAGCTTACCTCCACAACTGATCTGTCAGCTTCACAATGTGACCATGCATGTAATTTTTAGTCTGTTTAATTTACATCCGTTCCAGACATTCTTTCTGGCTGCTCTCTAGAGAGTCAAAATTTATTAAAGTTCAGGCAGACGTTGAGACAAATGAAGTATATGCTCAGATGACCTTGCAACCACTAAGTCCACTCTACTTTACCTTGATTGGAGTTTTGAGTTTTTTGGTCTTGTGATTTCATTTCCATTGTTGACATGAACTTTTCTATAGCAAGAGCAAAAGGATGCCTACCTACCTGCAGAGCTGGGTATCCCCTGCAAACAGCCAACCAATTATTTCTATAAAACATTGACCGCAAGTGATACTAGTACTCATGGAGGATTCTCTGTTCCTTGCCAGGCAGCGGAAAAAGTCTTTCCTCCATTGGTAGGTCACTTTTGCAACATGTAACTTATCGCGCCAATTTTCAACTTTCCATGTCTTGTAACCCTGATTGTTAAAAGCTCATACTTTTGTTTTCTGTTGCTCCTTTAGGACTACTCCCAGCAGCCTCCAGCTCAAGAGTTGATTGCAAGGGATCTTCATGATAATGAAAGGAAATTCAGACATATCTTTAACGGTGAGTTTTCGGACAGTGAACATGTTAAAAAAATGTGTCTAATAGCTATAAAATATTAGGTGCAAGCTTTTTTTCTGTTCTACTTTCTGGTTACTTTTGTTTCTGTTCATGGTGAACACCCTATCCAAATTCATTTTTTCAATCACCACATTTATTAAAAATAAATATCAACACATTTATTTGTTTTATCTTCACTTTATTTTCATTTGTCGTAAATTTATATTGGAGATTATGTTTGAAAGCAAACTTAGATCAATGGCATCCATAACTTTACGTAGGATTCATTTTTATTTAATTCAAATATTCAATACAAATGTACAATATGCACTCAGAGTATTGATATACAAGTGGAAGAAATAATTTCCTCCCATTTTGCTGTGATGCTTAGGAGTTTGGATGTCTTTAACATGATAGTTTGAAGATTCATTGCTTGAGTGGAAGACAAATTATACTAAAACTGCATTGCCATTTGGCCAGAATTCCTTGTCTTGAAGGATAACATGTTACTTTTCAGCTGGGTTTTAGCTTCTCGCTTTATGCATCATGATGTGGATATAACCATTTTTTTTTGGGTCACTAATCACCGCTTACGATGGCTTTCCTTGCAACTCTTTTTTTAATCGGTAAAGCAGCAATATCTCTACTGAAAAAAGAGAAAGGACATAGCATGCTCATCTATAGGTGAACTAAGCAACTAGACAAGAGTAGACAAGATTATAAAAATAAATGAAGTGCCTAAAGCTCATCCGCATCTTCCCTAATCAAAATCTAGGCAGCAAGCAAATAAAAGATGTCCAAACAAAGCTTCTAAAATGGGCCAGAGTGTTCTCAAACATTGTTCTATTCCTTCCCTCTCAGATATTCCAACTAATGGCTTCTTGAAGAAGCCTCCTCACCACGTGCATAGTGGCACCCACATTCCGAAGGAATTAGCTGGAGCTTAATTCCCTGAAGTTAAGTGGGAAGACCCAAAAGCATCCCTAGGCCTATAGGAAAAAAAAAAATCCTTTTCTTTAGAGAGCAATGAAGTGGTAGCTGGTCCATTATTTCCTCTTTAGTCAAACAAAAAAAAGCACCCGTTTGAAAGAATCCAACCCCTACATTTTAACTAGTCCAATACATAGTTGCAGATAACCTATGTACAGGGTGGGATGCTCGCTTCTCAAACCAATGTAGTTAAGGCATCTAGGTAATGCCTAGGCGATTAGGCCTGGCTAGGTGAGGCGTTGACTAGGCAACCACGAGGCGATGCTTAAGCGAAAAAAATAATTAAATTATATATATATATATATATATATATAATTATAATATTAATATATACACGTAACAGTCAAACTTCCTAAGGTTGACAATAATCTAGGCAAATTAACATTTAATGTTGTAATACTTAAATGTTAGTCTTTTCTGCTAAACTATTAGTTGATTTTTTGCCCTTGTAGATGAAAATATTTTTAAAGACTAAAATATAAGACTTTTTTTTTTACCGGACTTTTAGGTTTTAGTAATATTTTGTTATAATAGAATTAAATAAAATTTAAAATTGGGAAATAACTTAACATTTGCAAGTTGAAATTTTGACAAAAGCACTAAAAAAACGGATTTTGTTTTGAACTAAAAAGTTGACTTTTTATTATTTAGGAATTTGGATGTAAGATTATTTTTATTGACTTCAAATGGGGGTATAATCTTATTTACATATAATTATCTTAAGTAAAATGAAAGTAAAGTATAAAATCATTGACTTAAATGGTATTTATATGTAAATAAGCTGTAAAACTATAAATTATATAGTATATAGGGTGTAGACATGGTATCAAAAATCGACTCAATTCCGCTGAAGTTGACCGAATTGAGTCGACTTCCGTGGTGTCCGAAGTGAAATGCACTGTATTTTAAAAATTCTGGACTTCCTGGTAAACTTCCGTAAACTTCGACCGAAACAGAAAAAAATTGTTGAGAAAATGTAGAACTTCAGTGGAAGTTAACCGAATTGTATATAAAATATTTGTAAATTGAAGGACTTCAGGTTTTAACTTAAAAAGGTAATGCTAGTTTCACTCGTTTTAGACTTACTTTCTTCATAAGGAAAGACATGTGTACCTAGCATTAACCTTATTATAAATTTAATTAACTTTAAAAGAGAGTGTGCTAGCATTAACCTTATTATAAATTATAATTTTATTATTAGAGTGTGGTTAGCATTAACCTTGCTATAAATTATAATTTTATTATTCTAATGATCTTGTTATTAGTATATTATGCCCATGATGACTTTTTAGTAATATTTAAAAAATTAAATAATTTCCTAATAGTATTTCATAAATTCAAAATTATTTAACTACCCATCTCCTCCTCTTCACATATTGATTTAGTATTGTAAAAACATTGAGCTCATCAATTGTAGAATGAAATAGGTTTATAAACTAAATTGAATTTCAATTATTTATCGACTTTAATGTGCATTCATAAGGTTTTTAGGTTTCCAAAACAATTAACATAAATAATCATTGAAAAATAAAGAGAATACATATCCCTTCACTTGACAAAGAATATGAAATATAGTTTAAAAAAATTGACAATTCAGAGAAAATACCAAGAAAAAATTATAGCTCAGATAAGTAGACAATGCATGCCACTTAATATAATCCTCACATTTGAGTACTTCATGCTTGCATCAGTAATATAATGAATTCTAGATGTGTATTTATGCTTAAGTATTGAATTTCTAAAATTTCATTTTAGATTTCCAATGTTTTCTTAAAGTTTCCTAGACTTTTTTAATTTTTACATAACTTCCTCGGACTTCCTCAAGCTTCCTCGAAACGTGTCAACTTCCTTAGATACCGAAGTTTATACCGAAACCGAAGTTTAATACCTTGGGTGTAGACCCTGAGCAAGTATCATTGGATTAGAGCAACGCCTAGGCGACGCCTTAACTACAGTGTCCTAAACTCACATCACAAGAAGCTTTCTTCCATCACGTCTCATCTTGTGGTTAAAGAGGGGTATGTATACAGTATATAGGGTGTAGGCCCTAAGCAAGTATCGTTGGATTAGAGCTAAAGACACCTATTTCTCCACAAATATCTCATGTAAGATAAAATATAAAGTATTATTGTTCGTACTAATATAATAAGAATGAGATGCCTATATCTCATTTCTCGTTCCCTACAGATTTTTTGAGCCTCGCTTTTGCTTCACTTCATGTTTTGATAACTATGGTCTTAATGAGGATTTTGTCTAGGT
Source organism: Tetracentron sinense (assembly GCA_015143295.1). NCBI lineage: Eukaryota > Viridiplantae > Streptophyta > Magnoliopsida > Trochodendrales > Trochodendraceae > Tetracentron > Tetracentron sinense. Next base: position 16,280 of record JABCRI010000433.1, on the reverse strand, counting down.
CTACTATCTAGAATAATTTGTCTAGGAAGCAATCTAGATTGAACACTGAGATTCCACACGTTTGTTAGGAAACAGGTAACATGGATTGTAAAGGAGAAATCAAATGATCTTATAATGGATTGACCTTTGCTATTCCTAGACCAAACCCTTCTGTTTTTGACAAGAGTGTTTGGTTTCATTAGAGCAAGACACGTCATAAACCTAAGGAACTCCACCTCCTAGTCATTGAATGGTTTCAACCCTCTTCTCAATTACTTATGACTCATTAATATTTCATTGCAATGCACTTTGTTTGTAAGAAGCTGGTTTTCTGCATTCATTAGAAACAATGTAAACTGAAAATACTCTAGGTTTTTTTACCATTTACTGCTTGCGGTGTTCTTGAATGTTAGCATGTTTCTGAATTGCTCTCAAAAGTGGATTTTGTGCCAAAATTGGTGACCTTTACTTTTATGGTTTTACGAAAAATGTTAGCATGTTTCTGAATATTCATCAATTCTGTAACTGGGTTTCCGAAATTCAAACTTTCTACAAGTGGGTTTCCGAGATCTCGTTCTTTGTTCGAAATGCTTGAATTCAAGACAATAAAGAAGAAAATGTGGATGTTCTCTCATTGATTTTGCTCCAAAACAGCTTTTCTTTTTGCATAATGGAAGGTATGAGAAGAAGCAGAACAAACAGACTGAGTAAAGGAGAAGAAGGGAAGCTTCGTCATCGAAGGTCATCTTTCTGGCCATCTCCGATGAATCGCCCACCTGGTCTTGATCCTCGTTTGAGCTTCTTCGGCTCTGGTTCTTAGATTTGAGCTTATCAGAAAGATGGGTTCGTTTTCTTTGAATCCGGGCACTGTAATTGGGACTGAAATTCCGAGATTTTTGGATGGGTTTTCACAGAATTCCGTTTTTTGGGCAATGGGTAGAGGTGGATCGTCGTTGCCGTCGTTGGTTTTGGACAGTGAGAGGGGAGAACTTGTGAAGGCTCCGGCGAAATTGGGGCAGAAGGGGATATTAGAAGCAAAGGCCTTGGCTGCTTTGAAGAGCCATAGTGAAGCCGAGAGACGGCGGAGAGAAAGGATTAATGCTCATCTCTCTACACTCCGGGAACTCGTTCCCTGCACAGACAAGGTAAAAAAAAATTTCACGGCTAAGGAAGCATTGCTGCAGTATTACTTCTACTTCCTAAAATAATTGAGCTCTGACTATTTTAGGGTTTTGGATTCTGTGAAAGTGATTCATGTGCTGCTGCCATCCCCTCCACCTAGTTGGGGGAAAAAGAGAGTAAAGGAGTAGTGTACTGCTGAGTTCATTGCCATCAAATTCAGTCATTTTGGGGAGGCGCTGGTTGACTCAAGTGTCAGTGACTTTCCATCTAATTGTAGCTAAACAATTTGATTACATGGGTCTCAGTCAAGCTTTTGTTCCATGTTTATAGCATTTGCAAGAATCAAAATGTCTTCTAGGCTGAAAAGAATTCACAAATTGCTTATGTAAATTATACCAAGGCGCTGAAACTACTCTATAAAGGATTATAGCCTTCATCCGTTATGTCTTGATGCGGTCGCTAACTCACAAACTTAAGTTCCTCTGATCTTTTCTCAATTCATTTGTTTCTCCTTTTCCCCCCAATCTTGTTTTTAAAGTTCCTCTTTCTGTCATTTAAATTATTAATGGAATTCTTCATTTTAATTGCGAGAGCTTGCTGGACAATTTATGTTTCTATGTTTCAATTTCAATATATCTGATAGTTTCTCTTTTTATCTGCTGTGCTTACTGTATACATCTATATATCTAATAGGCTGATAGCTTATTTCTGAATCATTTATGCCGCTCTTTGTTGTTGATGTTTTGATGCCTGCAAAATACTGCAGATATGAAACGTCTCCGTACTCAAACTACGCCGCAGAACCTTTCTGTTTTGCTTTTGTAACATCTCTAATTGTTACGTTGGGTTTTACATATATACACAATATAAGTGCAGTATTGTTTTTTATAAACTCTTTGGAAAATTGCATTTGCAGGATTTCTACAAGGACTCTGTTTATAGATCACAGACATAAGAATCTATGATCATTGATCAAGAAGCTTTCTTTAGACCATGATGCTCAATATGACACGATCTTAGGTTTCCTTTAAAAAAAAACAATGAGGATAATGGTAGTAGACTGTTACTGTTATAACAGTTATCTGGTTGTTATAATGGTGTGTTTTTTCGGTATGTCATATATTCTTTTCTATATCTTATTACAAGTATGATGTTCATATTGACTGTTCCTATATATTATTTCCTTTTCTTGTATAACCGTGCAGCTCTTTACACCTCATTGCTTTTCCAAGCCCAACAAAAGGAGGGTTGTGTTAGGTCGGGTGAAACCCCCACCAAATCCTATGACACACATATATGCCGCAGTCGCTCACAGATGCCAAGCCACCTTTTATGTCATCTATTGTGGAATTGCGAATGCTTTATACTATGGGAAAGCCTGATACTAACATCATAGGTTAGGACTGGGGTATCCTTTTTTTTTTTTGTCTAAGGGTACCTTGTTACTATCATTTAAATAAAGCAAGAATGTGCTGTCATCTTAAGTTAATACGGGGGCTAATCTAGCAAGCATGTTAGCTGGTGATGCAAGGTTCTACATGTATTAATGTGATGTGTACTTCCATATGCAGAGTTTCACAATTTGTTATTTTAATTATTCTTGTAATTATTACCATTTATGTTATTATATGCTATGTACTCAGGCTGGAAGAAGGAACAGAGTTACACTGACAAAAAAAATGAGAGGAAGAGCTGCTCTTATAAATAGAATCCATGGGATGTAATCATTTGTTTAATTATCTTTTAAGTCTGCTAACCTAACTAAGAATGTAAGAAAATGTGATAAATAGTTGCCCTATAGTGTCTTGAATCTCCTTTTAATTGTACAAATTCCATAGAGACAATACTTGAGTGCTTGGGCATCTAATGATGTCAAGGAGATGCCTATAAGTTATAAATGGGTTACAAACTAAATGATTGCTTACCATTTTTTTATTGGTAATTTCTTGTCATATGTTATCTACAAGGTAATGGAAAATGGAAAGTAATGCAATCTAAGCGCTCCTGGTGTTGATATATGACCTTCACCCACACAAAAACGGAAAAGAAAAAGTTAGTGATGGATTTCTAAAGACGAAAAAGACTAACTTTTCATTAGTTGATTCCATTTCTAATGCAGGTCAGTCCAAGAGGCACCCTTCTTACAACGGGATGGATGTGTTTGTGAGTACAAAAAGACTTGTTGCTGGCGATTCAGTCTTTTTTATTTGGTAGGCTCTTGAACTTCTGTTCTTTTTGCTAATGGAATATTTGCATGAGGACAGAATCATGGGTTGGAGTGGCATCCATCCTGTGCTATGCACTTAGGGGGAGATTGGAACTTGAAAACTGACTAATTGTGTGATCCTAAACCATCCAACCATTCATTCTCTTCGATTGTCAGCAAGATATTGCAAAAGCTTCGGAAAAATTATGGTTAAAGCATTCAATAAGGCTGGCTTTTAAGCTAGAAGATCTCCTTGTTGGGACCAAGTGGTGATTCCCTCTCCCTGCATATCTTCCACGTAAGTGGAGCAGGCTGGAGGGCAGCTTATTCCTATCCTCCCATCTTGACTCCCTGATTTGTACCCAATATGATTGACAACTAATCTTGTAATATAGTTGTCATTATTCACACAAAAGTAAGTTTTCTTTCACCAGGAACGAAAAGAATCAATTATTTCTGGGAACTCCTAATTTGAGTGGGAGACTTTCTATTAGTCTAGGACTCCAAGTATAGCCCTATAAATATGAGAATATGGGTCTAGAGTTTGTATGGTTATGAGAATGTGAAGGTAAAGGGCTCCCGGGGATAGTGGATTTCATCCTCGGGGGGGGGAGAGAGCCCTAGTAGTTCTCATGGGGAGTGGGAGATAATAAAAAGGGTTTAAACATACTAAGGCTTGGGAAATGGTTGAAGAGATGATATATAGGGATTGTTCTTGAGGTTCATTTGAGAAGGTGACTTGAGTGGGGTGTATAAGGAGTTCTAGGCTTGGATTGGGATTAATCTGAGATGAGAGCATATATTGTACTAGTTTCTCAAGGTTTCTCTAAATAAAAAAGAAGCAATCAGATCTTGACCCGTGGATGTAGGCAGGTTATTGTCGAACCACGTATATCTCTTGTATTTTCTCTTTTGGTGTTTGCTCGTTCATTCTTTTCCGTCGTTAGTTATTATGTTATTTCCCCAACAGTATATACATGGAGCAACATATCCAATAGTCCCCTTAATTGCAACCAAACTACCATGATCTTTGCTAGAGTTGCTTGTAGCCATGGAAAGGAACTTGGCTAACTTGAAGTCATCCATATGGGCGATCATGTCATCATTGAGCAGAACATTGCTTGGCTTGGAAGTCTTTATCTTTTGAAGTAGAGGTTTTATCTCTAATGAAAAAAGTAGCTCATGTCTCTTTATTACTTTTGAGGTAAAACCTCTACTTTAAAAAGATCTAAACATCCAATTAACCTTCAACTTAACAATCTAAACTCCAACTAAGTTCAATTTTTAAATAAACTCTACCTCTTTAGATTAGTGTTACCAAACGCCACCTAAGATTACCACTAAAAATATTGTGCACTATTTTAATCACATTTGTCCTAGGATGCCGAGCCATAAACCTCTATTTGGTTCTCTGATATACCATTCCAGTCTCAAAATAAAATTTTGTTTTTTTTGCACTAACACTATGCCCAACCAAAATTTTGTTTAGGTTTGCTTTGCACTAACACTATGTCCAACCAAAAAGAGAGTGAGCCTTGTAAGAAAGTGGTGCTAGCATTATCCTTATCCTTTTCAGTACATTAGTATATACTTAAGTGATTGATCTAAGCTTGCTTTCAATGCTCCATACCCACGAGCCTAATATGTTCGGGCTATTCATTAAATAGTAAAGAAAAGAAATTAAAAAATCTAATATAGGAGGCCACTAAATATTTAAATACAAAGAGGAGCTATCCTTCACGGTGTGACGGTGGCAATGTTGTAAATATGTGTGTTTCCAAATTATCCAAGCCTCTCTTAGTAATTACAATCGTGCCACTACCATAGCATAAATAGGGGAGCTCAACGTCGTAAAGCAGAACATATTAGGTTGCTTAGGATGAGAAATGAGCAAATGACTATAAATCCCGAGTGAGATGCCTCCTCCATTGTAAAGTTTAATTGTGAAATACTTCTTGCTTTCCTATCACCATATATATATCATCTCCAGTGATTGAAGCTTCAACATTCAAACCGTCCCATTTCTTAGTTTTAACTCCAAGGACGAGGTGGACGAAGACTTGAACCAGACAATAACACATTAAAAATGCCGTAAACCAGACGTAGAAAGTCTTCTCTGTACCAACTGACGACACTACTTATCGAGATCGAATCATAGTCAATTACCATTCAACTAGGGAGAGTTCAATCGCACCCATAGGTCAACATGTGTCCCTGTTAACCCCTATTAACTGTGGTTAAGATTAATTAATTTGGGTTCAATAATTTAACCTTAGTTTTTGGATAAAAAAATATTAAATTTTCTTCAAATCTAGTTAAGAATTTGTAACCCTTAGGGTTAATATTTTTTACTAAAACCCAAAGTTAGATTGTTGAACCCTAAAGGCAGGGGCAGAGCCAGGAAGCGAGGGGGTCCATGGCCCCCCAAAATTTTTTGGAAATCCTTATTGGGGTATAGTATGAAATAGTGGGTCCCTTAATTTTTTTTTAGTGTAGTTGACCCCCCCCCCCCCAAAGTTTTTATCTTGTATTTATAGTGGCCCCCCAATTTTTTTGTCATATATGTAATGGTCCCCCAATGGAATCTAGTTATGTCCTCGAGGTCGCCACATCCCTATTGACACCCCTTAACTATGGTTAAATTTACCCACTCTTAGGGTTCAAATACTTATCATTGGTTCCTGAAAAAATTATTGAATTTTTTTTTTTACCTTAAGAGTTAATGAACTTTAACTAGGGTTAAAATTTTTTTAAAATCAAGAATAGGTGGGTGAATCTTAACCACATTTAAGGGATATCAATAGGGACACGTGAATACCTCAAGGGCATAACTGAAAAAATAATTTCTCATAAGCACAAATTACCAAAAAAAAAAATCTCGGGGGCTACGCCCGAACCCCAAGTTCCATATCATACCCTCAAATCCATTAGTTTGAGTTTGAAAAATCAGGCAACTCATCCCATCAATGAGTCGGGCTCACCCGAATACTTATACAGTCCTACTGGATTATCGATTCAAAGAGACAAGTCCCATTTTTACTATACCATTTGGTTTGGTAGGTACAAGTTTTAACCTTTATCCGATGACATAAAAAATACTTTAAGAAGCTTATTGTATTATAGTGTGGTTACCAACCAAATAAAATAGTTCTTTATTTCTTGCCGGGGTTAGATGCTTCCCCATTCATAATTAAAGCCTTTTGGGATCGAGTCATCTCAAACTAAGAACTCAAAAGTTCACTGCCTACATTAGTAAGCATTTACTGACTGAGCAGGTGATGCATTATGCTGCCTTTCAAATTCAGGCTATACGAAAATGAGAGTATGAGAAGCAATCACAGTGTTGATAAGATGAAAATTGAATACCACTCAACATCATTCTCCAATGTTTCATCTTTCCAATCGTCCACATTCATAGAAAAACATTATCAAATTTAGTTCTTACCAATACCACACAACATCATTCTAAATATTGGATGACAATACTATATATTAATGGGTGGTGCTAGCCGCATCCATGAATGCAACACATTTATATACTATCTGTCTTGACTTGCAAGCACCAATGAACACAATTATGCTATACATGCTTGATAACTCCATTGGCAAATGGAGTTATATACTGTTTTTCTCGCTCTCGCTCTCTCAAATCCCAAATCCTATTCTCTTTCTTTTACTCACTCATCCCTCACTTTGATTTGTTAAGAACTAAAATTCTGATTGTAGTTTTGAAGCTTATTTGTAAATCCAATTTTTTTCTTCTTCTGATATATAGAGATTTTCGAACTTGTTTGTTGGTTGTAGCGTTTGCGCTATATATGTGTTTATTTTAAATATTTTTAAAGTCTAGGTGAAAGGTAACTTTATACATTTTTTTTAAGCCGAATTTTTCAACGAATTTTTGAGTCTTAATCTGAATTATACTCCAATTATTCCCTTTACCATACTATTGATGCCCTCCATTTTATTTTTTTTTGCGGACTTTTTGAACGAATAATTAAATAAGTATTTCGAATTATTCACGAATAATTTATGTGCCATTTTTTGCCGTCCAACCGAATTACTAATTATAACCCATGTAATCATGGTTAGTCCGGGTTGAAGGGTCGGATCAGAACCCTTTAAAAAATGATATTGCACGATGAGTAGAAGCATGAAGTTGCAGTTACGTGCTTCCTCTACCACTTCCCCATCTGAGTCGTTGTCAATAAAAGACAATCCAAACCACTCATTACGCGTCATTTTGAGCAAGTGGATCAGTCATGTATCATTGATGTAAACACCTTATTGCACGAAACTTCTGGGCTATGCACTAGGAGTGGACTAGTAAACACCCTGTGAGATGCATGGGACCGAAATTGCACGTAATATATTGGAATAATAGGAGCGTAATAAATCTTAAAACATTAATAAAATACACTCACTACTATAATAAGAATGTAAATAGTTTTTGTAAAAGGAGATAATATTGACAAAATATCAACTTCAATAACAGATGTGTACAAAATTAGCAAAAAAAAAATACAAATCTGTAAAATGTGTTTGAATCAGTAATAGATCTTTTTTCAAGAGCATTAAATATATTTATTTGTAGGAATTTTATTGATATAGAGAATAATTTAATAACAAAGTATCAAATCCATAGATGTTACTAATAAATCTTAAAAATTAAAATTTTATATTATTATAAATCAAATAAAGGAGTTTGTGTTATTCATTTATATGGAAGCAGTATACACTCTATGTTTTTTATTTGTAGTATCTATGGAATGTCTAGGTTAAGAATTACTGACAAACATCTATCATCTATAGTAACATGTATAATTTATTAAAAATAAATTTGTGCATCCTACAAATAAAATTTCAATGAATTAAAATCAAGTCTAGCAGAGAAAGTAAATATCAACTAAAAAAATATAAAATGGCAGACATAGATAACGAAATGAAAAAATAAAGATAATTAGCATTAAATTTGATTTAATATGAATATTAATAGACAGTACATCAACTCAAATTTTACATTATTTTTGAATGCTAACCATAGTCGAGATCCGCAGCAATAAGTATTCAAGAGTTCATAGAGTAAAACCACATCATAATTAATGATGTTCGAATCCAAATACAATTAATTTGTATGAGTATTGATGATGTTAGAATCCAAATACAATTAATTTGTATGAGTATTTTGGTTGTTTTTTAATGGCAGAAGTCATACTACTCTAAGCACACTTTCCATTATTGTAATTCATAAACCAGCAAGCACGCTTTCAAGTAAATTAAAGTAAAAGATCATAACAAATGGTAGGAGAGGAAATGGTTCAAAACACAAAGTTCAACTAAAACACTCGATAGTAGGTACTATCGAGTGTGTGAGCGTTGGATTTGGAGTCCTCGAGATGGTTGCAAACAGTGTGCTTGTATTTCGGCCCCTTAAATCCATTAGTTTTTTTCTACATGTATTCCCCCCCCCATGAAAAATTCTTGCCTTCACCCCTGCCTAAAGGGTTAGTGAATCTTATCCACAATTAATAACAGGGACACATATTGATTTGTGGGCATGATTGAACTCGGTCCTCGAGTTCAATCGCAATTTGGATGTGATTCCATCTCCTACTTATCACTATTAGGTGGGGTTCTTTCTCTCCTAACAAACAATGAAAGTTCAAATAATTGTGATATCGAATACACAAATTTTCTAACGTGAGAACTGCTCAAGTCATGAGTATGTGTTAGTCCTGATTTATCTTGACTTCATGATATTTGCAATGCCAGAACGTGAAGGGTAATACTTTTCCTTCTCTACTTGACTGAACTAGCGGTCTAGCATTACTCTCAAGGTGGATAGGTGACCTGAGTGGACGAATGGTCTAGAATTCCTCAAGTTAGAAACTAGGAAGGTGGGATAGTTTCCAGTTTGAAAAATCAGGCAACTCATGCCATCAATGGGTCGGGCTCACCCGAATACTTTATACAGTCCTACTGGATTATTGGTTCAAAGAGACAAGTCCCATTTTTACTATACTAGTTGGTTTGGCAGGTGCAAGTTTTAACCTTTATCCGATGACATAAAAAAATACTTTAAGAAGCTTATTGTATTATAGTGTGGTTACTAACCAGATAAATAGTTCTTTATTTCTTGCCGGGCCCAGTTAGATGCTTCCCCATTCAAACTAAGAACTCAAAAGTTCACTGCCTACATTAGTAAGCATTTACTGACTGAGCAGGTGATGCTTTATGCTGCCTTTCAAATTCAGACTACATGAAAATGAGGGTATGCGAAGCAATCACTGTGTTGATAAGATGAAAATTTCGAAATACCACGCAACACCGTTCTCCAATTTGAAAGATGTTGCATCTTTCCAATCGTCCACGTTCATAGAAAAATATTATCAAATTCAGTTCTAAATAGAGGATGACAACACTATTTATTAATGGGTGGTGCTTAGGGTGGTGCTAGTAAGCACCAATGAATACTATTATTATATACATTGACAAATGGACCCTATGTCTTTCTCTCTTTTCTTTTTCTCGCTCTCTCATCTACCTCTCTCTCTCAAATCCCAAATCCTATTGTCTTTCTTTTCCTCACTCATCCCTCACTCTGATTGGTTAAGAACTAAAATTCTAATTGTAGTTTTGATGCTTATTTGTAAATTCGATTTTTTTTCTACTTATATGTAGAGATTTTCGAACTTGTTTGTTGTTTGTGGTGTGTAGCGTTTGCCCTAAATATGTGTTCATTTTAATTTTTTGTTAATGTCTAGGTGAAAGGTAACTTTATACATTTTAAAAAAAAATTATAGCCGAATTGTTTAGTCTTAATCTGAATTATACTCGAATTAATCCCCATACCATACTATTGAGTCTTGTGTTTTTTTTTATTGCGAACTTTTTGAATGAATAATTAAATGAGTATTCCGAATTATACATGAATTCCCGTGCCATTTTTTGCCGTCCGACCGAATTACTAACCATAACCCATGTAATCATGGTTAGTTCGGGTTGAAGGATCGGATTAGAACCCTCTAAAAATCGATATTGCACGAAGAGTAGTAGCATGAAATTGCAGTAGCGTGCTTCCTCTACCACTTACCCATCTGAGTCATTGTCAATAAAAGATAATCCAAACCACTCATTACGCATGAATTTGAGCAAGTGGGTCTATCTTGTATCATTGATGTAAACACCTAATTGCACTAACTTACGGGCTATGCACCATAGGAGTGGACTAATAAACACCCCGTACCATGCACTGCATTGGGAGCGAAATTGAGATCGGACGTAAAATATTGGAATAATGGGAGCTTAATAAAAATTTAAACATTAATAAAATACAGGCACTACTATAATAAGAATGTAAATAGTTTTCGTAGAAGGTGATAATATTGGCAAAATATCAACTTCAATAACAGATGTGTACAAAATTAGCAAAAAAAAAGTACGAATCTGGAAAATATGTTTGACTCAGTAATAGATCTTTTTTTTTAAGAGCTTTAAATATGTTTATTTGTACGAATTTCATTAAGATATAGAATAATTTAATAACAAAGTATCAAACTGATATCAAGCCATAGATGTTACTAATAAATCTTAAAAATTTAAAATATATATTATAAATCAAATAACGGATTTTGTGTTATTCATTTATATGGAAGAAGTATACATTATGTTATTTGTTTGTATTATTTATGGAATGTCTAGGTTAAGATATACTGGCAAACATCTATCATCTATAGTAAAATGTATAGTTTATTAAAACTAAATTTGTGCATTTAGGAAATGAAATTTATATCAATTAAAATCAAGTCTAGCAGAGAAAGTAAATATCAACTAAAAAAATATAAAATGGCAGACAGAGATAACAAAATAAACAATAAAGACAATTACCATTAAGTTTGATTTAATATGAATATCAATAGGTAGAACATCCACTCAAAATTGTAATTATTGTTAAATGACAACCATAGTCGAGATCTGCAGCATTAAGTATTCAAGAGTTCATAGGTAAAACCACATAATTAACGATGTTAGAATTCAAAAACAATTAACTTGTATGAGTATTTTGGTATTTTTTTTAATGGCAAAAGTCATATTATTCTAAGCATATTTCCATTATTATAATTCACAAACCAGCAAGCACACTTTCAAGTAAATTAAAATAAAATATCATAGCAAATGGTAGACGAGGAAACTAGTTCAAAACATGAAGTTCAGCTAAAACACTCGATAGTAGGTACTATCGAATGTGTGAGCGTTGGATTTGGAGTCCTTGAGATGGTTGCAACCAGTGAATGACGGAAACTATTGAGCCGGTTGTGTCCTTCCTAAGGTGGTTCAGAGTTGCATATGGTTCCAGAAACAAAAATCTGTTGATCTCATTTTTTCCTGTTGACGTACGCTATGCCTTCCTCTCTTCATGTCCCCTTCCTCTCTCCTCTCTATCAACCAAGTGACCAACTCCTTCTAGTCAATTGTGATTGAACCGTTCAAGTTCAATTGCACCCACAAGTCAACACGTGTCCCTTTAAACCCATATTAATTGTGGTTAAGATTTACTAGCTCTTAGGGTTCAACAATTTAACTTATTTATTTTTAGAAAAAAATATTAACCCTATGGGTTAAATTTGTTTTTAATAAGAATTATTATTTTTAATATTTTTTCCCTAAGGGTTAATATTAACCCAAAATAATTCTTGTTAAAAAAAATTTAACCCTCAGGGTTAATGTTTTTTTAATAAATAAAGATACATTGTTGAACCCTAAGATTTTTTTCGTAAGGGTTAAATATTAAAAAAGAAACGCTTGTTAATAAAAAAAATTAACCATTAGGGTTTGTATTTTTTTTAATAAATAAATTTAGATTGTTGAACCCTAAGAGTTAAAAAGTCTTAACCACAGTTAATATGAGTTGATATTTTATTCCCTAAGCGTTAATATTAACCCTAAGGGTTAAATATTAAAAAAAATAACTGTTGTTTAAAAAAAAAAAATTAATCCTTATGGTTAATATTTTTTTTTCTAATAAATAAAGTTAGCTTGTTGGACCCTAAGAGTTAGAAAATCTTAACCGTAGTTAATAGTGTGTTATGCAATGGAGGGAACCCTTACGTAGAAAAGTTTGTAAAAGTACAAGTTTTACGTAAGAGAGTGCGATAATGCTAAAAGGATAACTGTGAAAAACAAACACTTTTAAGCTCATATCACTAAACATAGAGATTTTAGCAAGTGAGGGGTTGAGTTTAACTTATTATATATATATATATATACACTAGTAAAAGTGCATGTGCGTTTCACATAAAATTTACTTATTAAAGATGTAATTAATTTAAATAATTAGTACAATTATTTAAAATACTCAATTAAAATTAGTAGAATTATTTAAAATTCTAATAAATTCATAAAATGATTTTAAAAAAAATTATTTTATATACATATTTTTCATAATTATTAAAATATTACATTTGTAAAGAGTACTAATTAGCGGACCATGCTACCTGAATGTTGAAGGTAATTGGGTCATGTGTCCAATATGAAACGGGCTACTTGTGTAGCCTGTTGTCTCTAAATCAAAGTGAATCTTAACCACTAATTAACTAAGGTTAAAAATTTTAACGGTAAGGTTAGTTGCTTCGAAATGAAAGAAATTTCATTAAGTAGTTGATGATTAAGACAATTTGTAATAATGCTTAATATGAAAAAATATACTTAGTAAGAGTGTCAAACTAAGCAAATAATGCTAATCACACAAAAGAAAAAAAATTTGTTATTCAAAATAAGAAACATCAATAACCTATAAGAATCCAAATTTAAATATTACTCATCAAAATCAATTAAAAAGTCTGGAATATATTTTTTCATTCCTAAATTCCATTCATTGTTAGAATGTTTATACATTATTTATTATTGGCTTCATGAGAAATAGATTGATCTTGTGAGCCTAGACTATGAAAATGCTTGATGGAATGGAGTGGAGTATGGAACCCAACTTGACCTTTTAATTAACATGCATGGATTAAAGGGGGCATAACAAAACTGGACTCTCAATCCTAATACTCTTTCCTAACCTATTTGACAACGTATTTGGGCATTAGGCTAAACTTTTTTTAATGATGATTAGTCTAAACTGAAAACCTGATTTGCTAATAGCCTAAGAGCTTGTTTGACATGTCTAAATTTCAGGTCCTATTTGTTTATCAGGCCTATTTGTATATATGTCTACTACATGTAGATATTTTCACGTTTTAGACTGTTTGGTAGCGTATCCATTTGCTATTGAAAAAAAAACATCTCATTTCTGAAAACAAACTTTATATTTTTGATGATTTTCGAAAAGAATAGTGCATCGATTGCGGATAAATGACGAAATATTTTACCCTGCTATGAATAGAAAAATACTCCCATCTCTTCTAGCAGTTTTTATTAATTGTTTCTATGTAAAAAGTTATGTATTATTATGTTATACTAAATAATTTTACTGTCTACAAGATTTCGTACATATATTTTTGCCACAATTGGCTAAACTCACAACAATAGACGAGATCAGTTCACATTACCACGACTAAATTCATCAAACCTACGAAGGTACATTTTTTTGGGTTACGGAATATTAGGCTGCACGTCAGTTAGGTGTTAGTATCAGTGCAGTTAGGGGCGGTGGAGTGAGTATATACAAATCCACCCTTCGGGAACGTTCTAATTAGAGGAAGTGAGGACCTCCTTTCCAAGCTAACCATGCAATAAAATTCAACCACATTGGAAATGAGGAATGACCAAAAAATAAATAAAATTTATTGCCATGTGTCTTAACATTGGATGGTCCGTTTGAGTGGACCTTATGGTCCGTTTCATTTCCTTTAAATACCCTAATTTGAGGCTAACTGATCCCTTGTCTAGGTACGGATGACAAAACGAGGTGGCTTAATAGGTGTAACCGGCCCCATTGACGGGATGGGGAACTGCTTAAACGGGTAGGAGCCAATTTGGGAAATGGAAAAGTTAAACTCAAGGTCCCACCCCCCCCGGTTCGGGTGAGGGATGGGTTAAATCCACCCCGACGACGCCTGTTAGTATAAAATTACCATTTCCCTAATTGTATCACATATAGCTCAATGATATTACTTATAATATAAAATGTCCTGCCGGGCTCGCCACCCGGTCTAGTATTTAACAGGCCGGGGTGAGGGGAATGGGGGAGGAGTTTTCCATTAGGGGTGCCCGACACAGTCCTGGCGTTGCCTCCTGTCTAGTCGGAAAGTAAATCGTCTCAATCTCTCTCTATTAGGTTTAAAGAAAAAAAATAAAAAATAAAAAATAAAAATGCAAAATAAAAAATCCTAACGCTATATGAATAAAGAGCATCACACCGCAAAAACTCTAAAACTTCCTCTATTTAGACATCTCCGCTATATTTAGAGGAGAGGGGGCCCACTTTAAAGTTGTTTGTCCCCGATGGGAAAACAAAACTTCTAAATCAATATTCTTACTCTAAAAGCAAGGGGGAGATACCTTTTGAGGTTGCCACGTGTCCATTTTGACACCCCTACATGTTAAGATTACCCCTATCATTAGTTTTTTTTTTAAATATTAGTTCTTTTTTAAATTAAAAAGTTTCTAGGAGTTTTTTTAATATTAAGAAAAAAATTTTAAAAATTTGTAAAAAATAAAATATTAAAAAAAATCAAGGAATAATACTTATTTTAGGTGGGTAAATCTTAACACGGGTTAAGGGTGGTAAAAAGGGAAAGGACCACAAGCGGGTATGTTAACAGAGCAGGGATAGTGTTTGTCACTGTAGCAAAAGAGAGGGCAACTCAAATATAGAGTTGCGGTTGGGATTTAGAAAATTTAAGTAGAGTAATAGAGAACGGTTGGAGATGCTCTAATAAAAAACGGCAAAAAACAATAATGGCAGTGCCGACTGATTGAAGGAAAAAGTAACAGTGAGAAAAAAAAACAAGGAAAGCTAAAAAAAGCCAGATAGAAAGGTGAATTCAACTCAGAGTCGGTAACACAATGCTCTGTAAAATTCTGTCCTTGGATCTGTGAAAAGGAAATGATGTAAGCTCGAAATTTCCCTTCTCAAATGCTAGATAGCGCTCGAGCATGAAGGATCCTGTTAAATCTGAACTACTTAGGGGATATATGGATTTCAGCTCGCGTTTTGGTTTCTGAGGCAATGCATTTTCCGTCAAAGAGGCTAATATTTGGAGTCTTCGGGGTCTGGTTAATGATTCGTTTTTTTTTTGGTTTTTGGTGCGAATCGTGTTTAATCATTTTGGGGAAGGAAGCTTTGGTTTGAGTTTTTTAGAAAATAGAAGCTTTTGCTGGTGAAAGATCAGAAGATTTGGAGTTGGAGTGATGCTTAGTGGCAGTTTTGTGAGTTCTTTTGGCTTGAGATGAAAGTGGGTCTTTTGTAAAGAGCGTTGCGCGTAAGTCGCTGATTAAATTGGTGTCTTAGGTTGTTGCGAAGATCTAACGGATGTGGTAGAAACGGTTTTTCTTATACGGAATCGTTTTGGGGGTATTATCAGTCTCTTTTAGTTGCGGATGAGATTTTGGGGATGATTTCGTGTTTTCCCTGGAGTATTTTATCCTTGCTATTTATTTACATCGCAATATTGCAGGTGCTATCCCGCGATCAGAAAAATTGCATGGGCGATTCCAAATTCAATCTCCAAATCAAAACCTTAAAAGACTCTGGCTTTCTTCAAAAATTGAGTGGCAAAGTGGAGATAAACCGTTTGAAGCTGAAAAATTATGCCTCTCGATTTGGGGTAATAGTTGTCATTGATCACCATGGTCTAACCCACTTGACTCCCAAAGTTCGGTATTGATTATCTTCTTGCGATATAAGTGAATTCCCAAATTTTTTAAGAAACAAAGGAATTATGGAGATACTTTTCTACAACAAAATCATGGCTAGATAACCCAAATGGATTTGAAATAGGAAAGAAACAATCTCCTATATGAACCT
>JABCRI010000432.1:0-36038 GCA_015143295.1 Tetracentron sinense | reverse complement strand
TATTATAACTCCTTTACTGTGTGGGTTCACTAGCTATTTAGGGGTTAAAGAATCTAAGTTTGGTATTAAAGAAGTTAATGTGGTCCCTTTGAACTTCTTTAACTGTGGTTAAGAGTCACTAAGCCTGAGGAATAAACCATCTAAACCATGGTTTTTAGATTTTTTTTAAAAATAACGTATTCCCTTTTAACTTCCTTAACTATGGTTAAGATTCAATAACCCTTAAGGGTGAAGCATCTAACTTGAGTAAGACCATCCCCTTTTAAATATTTTTCCCTAGAGTTAATATAAACCAAAATAATTCTGGTAAGCAAAAGATTTAACACTCAAGGTATAATATGGGGTATTATTTTTCCTTAAGGATAATATTAACCCTAGGGTTAGCTATAAAAAAAAAAATGTTCAATTTTTTGTTAACGCCTGCTATGTTTGGTTGTGAGAAAATAAGTAAAAAAACATGGAAAAGAAAAGAAAATTTTGCCCATTTTATTACAATTTTTAGTTGTGTTTTGTCCAATTTTTTTTTTTCCATGTTTTACTTAGGTTCTCGGCAACCAAACAAATTAGGGTTAGGGTTAATATTTTTTTTTTTAATAAAATAAAGTAGATTATTGAACAATAGAGTTAGTAGATATTAAGTGCAGTTAATATTGGTTTTAAAAGAGGCACGTGTTGACCTGGGGTGCAATTGAACTCAGAAGGAGTTTGCGTCACTTAGGTTAGGTTGACAAAGAGGGAGAGAGAAGGTGGGAGTACGGACAGCTAGATCAAGAGATTAAGGGTTTTTTTTAATCTCTTGATCCGTATGCAACTCTAAGCCGACTTAAATAGTTAGGCTTACTTACGAGGAAATAACAGGCTCAGGAGTTTTTCATCAATTACGTTTGCTCATATCTCGTGGAGTCCAAATCCAATGCTCACACACTTGGATAGTACATTGACTATATTTTTTTGGGGCGGTGATACCCGCACCCAAACAATTGATAAAAAAAACATAAGTGAAAATACGCCAACAAAAATGGCTAGCAGTACTACCTTTTTTCCACTTTTTGTTTTGTTTAAATTCTCTTCTTTATTGTTTCACCTCTTACCAAAACTGTCTACCAAACCGTGGCAAACACACCCTTGGGAATAACAATCACCTCACCCTATTAATTCTTCTTCATTTCAGTATCATATTCAGATTCCTCCTCTTCCTCTACATCCTCTTCTCTCTTGCTGTCCCTAAAGCAAAATTTCCCCGATTCTTTTCCCATTCAAGCACTCTGGTTTTCAGTCTTTGCTTCTTAGAGTTAAACATGATGTTTTGAGGGTTTCTGAGTTAACTCATTCGATTTTTATTGGTTTTGTTTATGGGTTGGTTAATTGAAGGTTGTGTTTCATGGGTGGGAGATGGAGATGAATTGGAGAATGTTTACAGTCTTTTCGCAGTCTTGTAGTCCTTCTAAGTGAGAGAGGAGATAAAAAAAAAGAAAATCTTAAAGAGAAACCTAGAGAGAAATTACTGATGGGAGCTTAAAAGAGGGGGGAAGGATTTTGTTTTGAGTTTTGGGGGTTTGGGGTCATAGCAGTTATGGTGGTGGCCAGGTGGGGGTGCAATAGTGGTGTCAGATATGCCATATAGCAACATGAAGACTGGTTCGATACTCAAGCACGCCTCGTCGCTCCGTCTATGGCAGAAGTTTAGTTCAGCTCTCCAATTCATCCCCTTTCCTTGATTCTTTCTTTCCTAAACATCAGAGTCAAACCGGGAAAAGCTTTCCAAGGCCAGCTGTCTTACTAACATGTTAGATGCCCTGTTATGCGAAAGAGTCTTGCCATGGGTTTGGTCGGAGAAAACGAAGAGGAGGAAGAAGAAGATAAAAAAAAAAGGGTGTTACTCATATGCTCCTTAGATACCCTTTTTCAACTATGGTGTTTTTCATCAATTGTTGGGGTTGCGGGTAGCACCACCCTTTTTTTTTAATCACTTCCCTAGATTATTAAGTAGATTTTTTCTTTTTGGAAAAGACACCAATTATCATCAAGTCCGTATTAAAAGGGAATAAGTATTCCCCTGGCTTCGAGCAAGCTAGATAAATGAATGAGGGAGAGATCAAGGATATTCGAATTGAAGATTCTACATAGAAAGAATAGTAAGAAAATGTATTTACTAGCAAAATCCAAAGATGTAGGATAAAGTTGTTTGGCCTGCTTTACTGAAGATTTTTTTGGAGGCAGAGAGGACAAGGTCATGGTGTGCGTCAGTGCACGTAGCTTGGAAGTCATGAAAAGCTCCTCTCGGTGATGTGAGGGGGCCCCAAGACTTAGTAGCTTATCTCTAAACATTTTCAGATGTTTCTTCTTTCATTAGTCAAGAACCTGAATTCCCTTTCTCGCTCTCTTCAGTCACATTTTCAGCTCTCAACATTCCATTTGAATTGCATTCTTTCTATCTCTACTCATATACAGTTCCAATATTTCCTTGAAAATTATATTTTGAATCCAGTTGGATTGTAAAGAGATTCATCGATCGAATTTCAAATGGGGAGACTTTTTCTCTTCGAGGCTCGAAAAATGCAGAAAAAACAAAGACTACTATGCTGTCAAAAATTGCCAAACCGTCAACGAATCAAAAACCTACATTGCTTTGGAAGAAACATACGTTCCAGGGTACTTCAGCTTAAAATCCACGTTCTCTATGCCTTCTCCAGCGCAAGATGAGAAACAATACCCATAGTCCATAAAATATGTATGAAATGTACGAATGATAAGGCCGACGAACTTGGACCTCAAAATATTTTCTCAAAGTTAATGTTCCTACGAGACTTATCACGATAGAGCACACCGATTCATGTGCATGCGGTAAGGCATGGAGAGATGAGCCTATAGATGCAATTCTGGTTCCGTTAGGGCGAATGAAAACCTAACCTTCGTACAAAGTTTGACAAATTTTGGGAAAGGCCACAAAGATAACATGATGCTATTAAGCAAGTGTATTAGTTATTGTGATGTGATACATGCTAATAGCGAATGAGAGCAGCCACCAACTGAGTGTGCTGAAATTACTATTTCCTTTTTTAGGATCCCGCAGTATGTCGTGACCCATAGTTCTCTTCCCGTGACGTTGCTCATTCCGAAGCAATAATAAAGATGAATTGATCAAATATATATGTCCGCGGTATGTTTGACTAACTAGAAGATGAAAGGATGAAGAGATCAAAAAAGGGGGGAGGGGGGGGGGGGGGGGGGGGGGGACTACTGAACCTCGAC
This sequence comes from Tetracentron sinense, assembly GCA_015143295.1. Classification (NCBI taxonomy): domain Eukaryota; kingdom Viridiplantae; phylum Streptophyta; class Magnoliopsida; order Trochodendrales; family Trochodendraceae; genus Tetracentron; species Tetracentron sinense. The sequence goes on along the minus strand of JABCRI010000432.1, from coordinate 32,786 downwards.
CATTCAAAGCCTTGATCAATGAGAGGATCATACATGAAAAGTCTATGCCTTAGACATTCTCTCATTAAAAGTTTGTTCTTTGCATTTCATCTTCAATGTACACTGACTTGATCGTCAGAGGAACTTCGTTAGGAGGCGTCTCCACCTACATTCAACAAAGGCGAGCTAGGAGCATACTTGCATCCTTCTCCAGTCAACCTGAGCTAACTGACGCCGTGGACGATCCCGAGGATTTTCCCCCACACCTAATCAATAGGTTCTCCTCATAGATAACTTAAGACTTTCTAATGGTGTCCTTCTAACTCTCTACTAATAGAGAGTCCTCATTAGTCATTAATAAGAACAACACCATATAGATAAGCCAATTATACGCCATATCTGCTTCTATATGGTAAATCGGTCTTTTAATCCAATAAGGTAATTTGTTGTTTTATAAGGACTCTTTCTAATAAAGTCCTCTTCTACTCATCAATTGTAACGAATCAATTTTAATATATCTTTTATATAATAAAGTAAGGTGAAGGGTAATTATATCAACATAAAGTTTGGTATACTCTTTGTACTTTTATTAGTAGAATGATACACACACACCATATATATATATATATATATATTTAGAGAGAGAGAGAGGAACCTATACCTGTATTAATCATATCTTATACATGTTGCAACTGCAGGGTTACAAATTCCATCCCAAACAGTGCGATATGGAAAACAAAAGTTTGGCATTACACCTATACCTGTATTATACATCAATATCTCATTGTTTTTGAAAAAAATTAGGAGTTTGCTGGCATGTAAACAACCATGGCTAGAGAGAGTAGAAAGACTGATGCATCAAATTTAAGCAGATACCTAAAAATAATGAATAAAAAGGGACACCAATTGTGGACTGTTAACAAGTTCTAAGGTTACCATCCCCCAGTTTGAAAAAGAGATACTGAATTCAGTTGTAAACTTGGCAAGAGAAATGGGACACCACAAAGATATTTGTGCAGATCATAGTTTGTGTGAAGCTGAATGTTAAGAACTCATTTCCATCGTTGTTAATTGATCTGGTTTGAGATGAGAAACGAAGAATGACATGATCCCATCTTAGTTCTAAATAGAATGACCGAACTATTTAGATTATTGCAATGAGTGCAAGAGGTGGGGAGAAAAGAACTAACTCATCCAATTCATCACAAACTTTATCAAACTCTGTGAACCTGAATTTACCATGAGGGAAATATTTCGGATCTATATCTAGGACATGTTCTCATCTATACAAAATGACATTTTCACATAGATGAATTAGTACACCGGAACTCACTGTAAACTATCTAAACATGGTGTATGCAGTGTCAATGAGGTAACTGGATATCCAGAACATAAAGACACAGATGGGTACATAATGGAAGAAGTCTACTGTTCAAATGTCTCACGGTCGATTAGGCTGGAAATATGTACGAAATATTTTGGATCTTAATCTATTTTTTCTACTGATTGGGTACTTGAGTGTGTACATCTAATTGTTGAAGCGTCCTATATATGATTCAGGTTTCAGCACCTGAGAACTGGATATATGCGATCAAGATTGGGAAATTCCTTATGGAACGGTGAGTGACTTGAAATTATTCAATTACCCTCTCTCTTTCTTTGATAGTAATTATATGTCAATCTTTGAAATAAAAGCAGAATCTAAGCTCACTAAATGGCGAGGAAACGAAGAAGATATAGCTCGATCATACATACGTGAAGTGAATCGGATTAAATGTAAAATGGCATTTGAGAACATAATCTCTGTTTCATTCTTTTGCCACATAATGATATGATGTGTTGTAAAGAAAAAATGGCCATTGGAGTAGAACAAGCTCAGATTTGAACTACTACTTTCTGTTATTCATATATCAATTCAAATACAAAGCAAATTTGAGAGGATGAGAATTACTGTTGTTAGCGTCTCTTACACATTAAATGCAAATCCATACTGTTTCGATCTGTCTCAATGATGCTTCTTCTTCTTCTGCATTGTCAGATTTCTGAGAGAATTCCTAGTGTAATTTTGATTGATTTTAAAGTTCAACCACTAACCTTAGAAATAGATAAAAGGTCTAATGAGCACAATGATATGGCATGAGTCCAGTCTGGGCTTAAGGAGTTAGCCCAAGCCCATCTAGCTTAGACCATCACCAAAGGTAAGTAGTAAATTTGGATAACAAATGTTTCATACTCCATATATATATTTACTACTTCTATTTGCTTCTTTTTAAATTTAGCACTCCAATAGAAGTAACAAATATATATATATTTTTTTTTCGTTAACCTATTACATATGAGACTGAATCACAGCCAATTGCAATTGGATTCAGGGAGAGTTTAATTGCACCCACAAGTCACCACGTGTCCCTGTTAACCCCGATTAACCGTAGTTAAGATTCACTAATCCTTAGGGTTCAATAATCTAACCTCAGTTTTTAGAAAAAAATATTAATCCTAAGGGTTACAAATTCTTAACTAGAGTTACAAGTTTTTTTAAAGATTTTTTCTAAAATCCATAGTTCGATTATTAAAACCTAAGGGTTAATGAATCTTAAACACGTTTTATTGAGATTAACAGGGACACATGGTGACTTGTGGGTGCGATTGAACTCTTCCCAAATCCATGGTGACTTGTGGGTGCGATTGAACTCTTCCCAAATCCAATCCCGAGTTCAATTGCGATTGGGATGGGCTATGTCAGGTCTTGTTTTCTAGCCCCAAAAGGAGAAGAGTGCAATAGAAAGTGGGGCTAACAAAATCCTTGCAAGGTATTTTCGAACTGGTTAAATATGACACAGATTCCCGGAAAAGAGTGTGTGCATGGATAATATGATGTGGAAAATAAAAGACTACAAAAGCCCTAGTTCTGAATGTAAATCGAGACAATTTTGTAATTATTGAAAAAAACTTTATAAAAATTTAAGTATGATAAAAAAAAATGTCATTGTGTTCACATTTAAAACAGTATTGATGTTTTTTTCCTCAGAGCTTGCATCATATATTTTTTTGATTAGTAATTAAGCATTTATATTAATAAAACAACTATTATGAGTAGAATAGCAAGGGAGTTTTCAAATGCGTAAACCCAAGAAAGAGAGAAAGACTGAAGCACAAAAAGGGAACCCCAAGGCTGAAAGCACAAGAGCCTAGCAGCCCTCATGTCAACACTACTTCCAAATCCACTCTTTCGCATTGAATGAACATTATTCCAAAATGAGCAGTCTAATGCTTGAGCAGATGCGGGAAAGAGAGTTTTGAGGAAATAGTCTTTGATTTGTTTTTTTTTTTTTTTTTTTTTGTGTATTCACCAAAACACTTATATGATTACTATTTTTTAGGCAACTCTGAATATCTTTTGAATTGAAGGTGTTGTTCATAGTTAAAATTTTTCATTATATTAGCACTTAAAATTAACATTTAATAAACAAAATATACATAATTTAATATTTAATAAACAGTGTATTTGCATCCATGCACACTCATGCACCAGCATGTACAAAGCAAGGTTTGAAATCTCGAAAATTTCAAAAATTTTGATCCTTCAATCGAAACCAAAAATTTGAAAATTTCAGATATCTCGACAAAATTTCAAATATTTTATTGAAATGAATATCTGCAGAAATGGGTATATTTTTATTATTTTACATAAATATCATTATTTAAGTTTTGAAAATAAAATTTAAAATTTTGGAAATTCCATAACATTTCAATAAATATATCAAAAATTTTGAATTTTTTTTATATGTATCAATATTTTATTAAAATTTTATTTAAAATAAATGTGCAAAACTTCTGTCGAAATTCTAAAATTTTGTTTAAAATCATGTAATCCGAGATAATAACCATTTCAATTTTGAAGGGGGGAACGAGACCGAAATTTCACAATATGAATCGAAAATTTCAAAATCTTGGTACAAATTGCCATCAGAATAACTTTGATGTGAGACTAGATTGATTTGATGAAATTGTTTACAATAGACACTCATGCGTTGTAACTAGTATCATTAACCAAATAATATTAAATATCCCTTCTAAACCAAAATCGAGCAACTGGGTACTTATAAACAAGCATCCCCTCACTATGTCATTTATGGAAAGAACAATCTAAATATAGCAAAATGGGTGACATATATAGCAAATACACCTGAAGATCTGTTTCAGATTGCAACATTCAATGAAAATAATTCTCATAATCCTCAACTTTTATTGTTTAATTCCATATATGCACTCACCAACCCAATGAGAGATCTTTCAAAATTTCCCTCATAAAGTTATTACTTAAAGCGGGTGAACTTAAACGCTAAAGCTCGGCCTATATATGATTATGATAAGAAGTCTGGCCCTTGAATATCCCTCCATCTCTCCATATATTCCTTTTTTCATTTGCTTTAGTTTTTTTAAATGTTAGTTGGCATGTTGCGGCCAACCTGATGCAAAGAATCGCTTTTTAGAAGACAATTGAGGAGTGGAAGAATTAACTAAGCATTTCAGATGAACCTGTGGGTTGCCTCTGAGTGTTTCCTTAATCAACCGGGCGGGTTGAATCACCAGGTATTTTACAAAATGGGCACAACCATGAGCCATCTTAAGTTTTTTTTTTTAAAATTTTTTTTATTGAGGGGGTTATCTTAAAAAGAGAAGGAAAATTTATTTGTAGTAGTAGCTTATTTCTTTTCAGTTTTTGTTTACTAATTAACAAGTCTTTGATTTGCAGGTGTGCACGCATGGCTACAATAACCTTCCCTCTCAATGGATATCCACCATGGCCTACAATGAAGAGAGTCATCTCTCTCCCCACCGTCTAAGGTTTTTCTCTTTTCTTTGTCCACATTACACTCCCTTTGTGAGTACTTCTGTTAGCAATTTTTGACTTAATTTAAATCTCTTTTTTTTTTCTTAGTTTCTTATCGTGGTGATTATAGTTCATAGAATTTTTAATTATCCTAATAGGTTACATGTACGTCAAGAACCAAATAGAGTAAATACCTTAATTCAAATAAAAGAAAAGTAGCAACTAACTTAAAAATTATTAATGATGCAGGTGCACGCAAGAAATGCAAATCCCACGGTGGAAATAATATATTCCGTGGAAGATCGTTGTGCCAAATATAATATGAAGAGGCCGAGTAGGGGTGATAGCAAGGTGGATAGCCAGGTGTTGGACTCGTCATTCTGTTCATGCTCCTGGAAGTAAAAGTAACAAGGTGTTCTTAAAAAAAAAAAGGTCCCTGTTTCGAGTACCATTAGCAGTCTTTTTTTGTGTCACCATGGTTTTCAACAATAATAATTTTCCCTTTCATTGTTTTTGAAGAAATTAGGAGTTTGCTGGCATGTAAGAGTTGACCCTTCCGGGAGGTCAATATGGTATCCCTTGTTTTCAGTTAAAGTTGTAAAATGAAATTATTTCTTGACCGGGGAAAAAAAATGTAAACAACCAAGGCTGGAGAGGGTAGAAAGATTGATGCATCAAATCAAATATAAGCAGATACCTAAAAATAATGAATTAAAAGGGACACCAATTGTGGAATGTCAAGTTCCAAGGTTACCATCCCCCTGTTTTAAAAAGAAAATACCGAATTCAGTTTGATTTAGGCAGAGAAATGTGACACCACAAAGATATTTGTGCAGATCATAGTCTTGTGAAGCTGAATGCAAGAACTCATTTCCTATGTTGTTAATTGATCTGGTATTGAGATGAGAAACGAAAAACGACATGACCCCATCTTAGTTCTAAATAGAATGACCAAACTATTTAGATTAGTGCAATGGATGCAAGAGGTGGGGGGAAAAGAACTAACTCATCCAATTCATCACGACTCTACCAAACCATAACTCTCTCTCTCTCTCTCTCTCTCTTTCTTTGTATATATATATATATATGTAAAGTCACACTCCCAGCCCCCCAACACTGAACTTGAATTACCATGAGGAATTATTTTGGATCTCTATCTATGACATGTTCTTCATCTACCTAAAACTACAAATCGGCATTTCTCATAGATGATTTAGTACACTGTGAACTCACTGTAAACTATTTAAAAATGGCGTATGCAGTGTCAATGAGGTAACTGGATATCCAGAACATAAAGACACAGAGGGGTACATAATGGAAGAAGTCTACTTGAGTGTATACATCTAATTGTTGAAGCGTCATATATATGATTCGGGTTTCAGTACCTGACGACTGGATACATGGGATAATTGGGAAATTCCTTATGGAATGGTGAGTAACTTGAAATTATGCAATTACCATCTCTCTTTCTCTGATAGTAATTTATATGTCAATCTATGAAATGGAAGCAGATCTCAGCTCACTAAATGGCGAGGAAACGAAGAAATATAGCTCGATACGTCATGAATCGGGTTAAATGTAAATGGCATTTGAGAACATAGTTTTTGATTCTTTTTTTAGGCTCTGTTAATCTATGTTTCATTCTTTTGCTATATAATGATATGATGTATTGTGATCGCCATTGGAGTAGAACTAGCTCAGATCTAAACTACTACTTCCTATTATTCATAATCACTTCAAAGTACAAAGCAAATTTGAGAGACTGAGCATTACCGTTGTTAGTGTCTCTTACATATTAAATGCAAATCCAAACTGATTTCTAGGAGAATTTCTGAGAATGTAATTTGATTGATTTTAAAGCCCAACCTCTAACCTTAGAAATAGATAAAAGGTCTAACGTGTGTTATGACTCCTTATCCTTCTGTTGTTTGTAGTCGATGCTGTAATGGTATCACATGAGTCCAGCCTGGGCCTAAGGAGTTAGCCCAAGTCTATCTTGGTTAAGGTACCAAGTTGCTTCCAGCCAAGCCCAACATAAAAATTAATACTCATATCCAAGATAGGAGTCAGGGACAGCAGCCCTGGGTTAAAAGTTCTTAACTAAAGTTAAATTTATTTTTTTATTTTTTCCTAGAAACCAAGTTTAGATTATAGAACCATAAGGGTTAGTAAATCTTAATTATATTTAATAAGAGTTGATAGGAACACGTGTTGACCTGTGGGTGCAAGTGATTGGCTGTGATTCGATCTCGTGGCAATGGGATGGCATGGGCTGTTTCGGGTCAGTTTGGGGGTTATTAATACCATTGGATTAAACCAAATCTGTTTTAAAATGGGTTGAAAAAGTCAAATCCGAGCTCAATCTAATAACACTGACCTTTAAACCTGACCATCCAATACCTTTCTTTATCTTTACAAATATAAAGAGGATGTCTCATGTTCAAAACGTCAAAACGCCGATCAAATGTTTTGTAATTCCAAATTAACTATCCTATGCTCTTATCTCATCTTCTTCTCATTCTTATCTTTCTTATATCTCTAATATCTAATATTATAATGAGAGAAGCAGGGTTAAAAGAGTGGGTTGATTTTTTTTCTAATATTCTTAATGAGTCCCAATTTTATGGTATCTTATTGTGAACGTAGTTAGTGAGATGAATTTTTTTATATTTTTTCTATTTTATCCATAACTCCATATAAATTTTTTTTAAAAGATATTATATTATCTTATTTTACATGAGAAATGTTAGTCGGGGTATTGAAGCAATATCAATTATAACTAACAATAATCCCTCTATATCTCCATGATTCCTTCAAATCTTTATCCTTATCTTCTCTCATGTGGTAACTACTTTTTAAGAGAAAAATTAGGGATTTTTGGTTTTCAAAATGTCCCTTTCTATACTAACGTGTCCCTCATGGTTTTTTTAAATCTAAGAAGTCCCTTAAGTTTTTATATCCAAAATATTTAATTTTTTTTCAAAATGCCCTCACTAGGATCCTTCTTCTCAGTCTCTCTCCCCTTCCCCTTCTCTCTCACATGCATCGCACGTGTCGCCCACTAGTATAATATAATGAGCCCTTGAAAATGTTTAGAAATTTTGCAAAATTTCCAAATTATCCTTAATTATCATAATTATTACATAAGACAAACACTTAATTGAAAGGGTTCCTTAATTCCCATACTACCTCTCACTCATCTATCTATTAGGCTTGAAATTTTCCACCGTTATAATCAGACTCTTTGGAGTCCGGTTGCGTCATTGAGGTCGTCATGTATCCCTTTTAACATTCTTTAATTGTGATTAAGATTCATCCACTTCTTAGGTTCACCCACTTATCATTGGATTTTAGAATATATATATATGAAAAAAAATTTAACCCTAGGAATTAGTAAATTTTAACTTAGAGTTTTAAAAAATTAATATTTTTTTTCTGAAAAACCAAGGATAAGTGGGTAAACTCTAAGGGTAGATGAATCTTAACCACAATTAAGGGGTGTCAAAAGAGACAAATGGCAACCTCAAGGGTGTAATGGGACTTTAACTGTGGTTAAGATTCACCGACTCCTAGGGTTCACCCACTTATTCTTGGTTTTTAGAAAAAAAAAATTAATTAATTTTAAACCTTAGTTAAAATTTACTAACTCCTAGGATCTTTTTGCATATCTTTTTAATAAATCAAGGATACGGGGATGAACCCTAGGGGTGGGTGAATCTTAATAACAATTAAAGTAGCGTTAAAAGGGACACATGGTGACCGTGTAACTGGACTCCTCACTCTCCTGGCAAAATGCTACGAAAGAAGAACGTCTCGCTCACCAAGGCCCCGCCCGTCTCCTTTCTTTATTATTCCCAAAATATCTCTAAAATTTTTTGGTTCCTAAATTGCCTCAACATCATATTTCAATAAGTAACATATCTCTCACAATTTTTTTTAATCTAAAATGTCAAACAAGTTTTTATACCCAAAATATTCCTTAATATTTTTTTTTCAAAATGCCCTCACTAGATCCCTCTTCCAAGTTTCTCTCCCCTTCCTCTCTCACATGCAAAGCACGTGCCGCACACTAGTAGTAGATAAATAATATCAATTAAATTTTAGGTTACATAAGAGTTTAACTATGGACAGGATCGCCGGTTCAAAAAAGATGCTCGGCTCAGCCAATACATGCATAATTTCTTAAAAAATGCTAGCCTCACTCTCTCCTCTTTGAGGTAAGAGGACAAGGAATTTGTGTCAGACAATTCTAGTTTCTACCACAAAATCTTTGATTTCTTTGTTTTCCTGCCCCAAAAGGAGAAGAGTGTAATAGGAAGAGTGGTGCTAACAAAATCCTTAAAAAAGTATTTTTGAAGTGGTTAAATATGATGTGGATCCTCAGGAAATGGATAATATGATGTTGAAAATAAAAGATTTCCAAAGCTCTCATATGTAAATCGTGACTATTATGTAATTATTGAAAAATTATAACAATGTAAGTATCTTTATCTTTATCTTTATTATTATAATGCGAGAGCCAGGCGTAACCTGATATTTCTGAAATTCCCAAACTACCCTTATATAAAACCAAACTTTAATTTAATGCTTTACTTTAATTTCCAAACCACCCCTTGCTTATCTATCAATTTGAAGAATAGAATCACAACCAATTGCAAGAGTTCAATCGCACCTACGGGTTAACACATGTCCCTTTTAACTCCTATTAACTGTGGTTAACTCCTTCCCCTCGCTCTCACGTGCATCGCACGTGCCACCCGCTAGGTGGGTGAATCTTAACCACAATTTGATATTTAAAAAAAAAACCAAGGATAGGTGGGTGAATCTTAACTGGAAAAAAAAATTCTCAAAATAAAAAACTACCCCAAATTTTTTTTTCGCATACCCTCAAATCAAAATTTTTTTTATACATTTATTTTGGCACCCCCAATGAAAAATTCCTAGCCTTGCCCCCTGCTCGGCCACCACCTATTTATAATAAGTGTGCCCCCTTTTGGTAATGGCCATGGGTCACATGCACTCAACCCTCTAACCATGGAGAGTTTTTTCACCACAATGATACCTTTATTAACGCCTAAGGGGATGAGACTGGAGCGCTTGTCCCTTGGCAGGATGCCGTTCACCAGCTTCTCTAACAACTTCCAGTTACCAGTCGGTTTAGTGAAGACGCAAACCAATGGCAGATTCCACCAACGATCAGGCCACCCAAATTCAAGGCTGAGTTTTGAGCCCCAACCCTCTGAGACCACGACTGGATACTGGCTTGGCTTCTGACCAACTCCCTTGGATTCAGGGATGACTCGCGCGTGTGTATGCTTGGATATGTTTTTAATCTTATTTTATTTGTTTCTTTTACTTGTCTCTTGGGTTACTCTTATTATTTATTAGTTACTATTTAACCTATTAATTCGTATTAAGAGAATTTATTCTCTTACGTTTGTAATTTGGAAGGTTTTCTTTAGCCACTAATTTTTCTATATAAAGGATTTTCGGGTTTGTTAGCAAACACACAGAAAATATAATCTCAATATCTTTTCTAAGGAGTTGCACAGTATTTCTGAGTTCTTGAAAGACTTTTTATCGTTGGGTTTTTCCTTTGTGGTTTTTGGAGTCGTCGAGTTCGTTGCAAACCAAAGGAAAGCGAGTGCTCCATTCCTTTGGGTAGAGATCGTTGAATCTTGGAGGTGACCGTTGTAGAACCTGAGAGCATCGTAGTTGTTAAGGATTACCAGAGACGTTTTTCATCTTAAGGACAACGTGTACAACACGTGCCTCGATCCATCCTTTTTGGCTAAGTTCAATCTCTTCATTTATCACTATACATAATTTTTATGCTAAAGTTATTTGGATTGAAATCTTCTGTTGCTTTACATCTCTTCAATTGTTAGTTTGTATTTGAATTGCATACAGAATAATTCCAACACAACCGTGGCCTGAAAGGGGCTGCGGGATGACCTTGCAAGGCTGGGGGGTGGCCATAGACAGTTGTAGAGGCGTTAACCCTCATATTGCTTCAGCCACCCATCGCAAAAGCACCCCTTGGGAAGATAATCCACCACCTTCTACCCCCGGAATGAGGGAACACGGACACAGATATGAAGGGCCCTCTCCCATTTTGCTTTTTCTCCACCAGGAATTTACTGCAAGAAGAAGGGAGATAATATGCTCTATTGCTAACATCACGAGATTGAATACATTCGGAAATAAATTTCTCTAGTCTCCAGTATGCTTGCTTTTCTAGCCAGATTTCAATAGAGAAGCCTCTGCTCCTCTCGACAATCTTAAAAACTACCTTAATATTTTTATTGTATAGGGGTATCTGTCTATCACCCATCTTTGTCTGTGTTTTTATGTTTTTATAGCAATTTTGTCCTTTTTGTTTTATAATTATGTATAATGAAGATTACCTCTATTTTTCTTATGATGAAATCGTAATTTACTGAACCTATTTCAGCTCGTCAGACTAATATAGCTGCTGCTACTATTTCTGTCACTCCTGGATTATAACTTTTTGATTTTGTTTTTTATGTAGCTGCTTTTTTTACCCTCCTATTTATGTCTATCTTGTGTTGATACTATGGACAGATGATACAGGGGAGGCTGATTCTTATGGAAGCTTCAAACACTGAAAGGCCTGGTGAGGTGGCCACCTCCTAAGATGCTCCGCTTCTTTTCTCATTATGTAGATCCCTTCGTCTCTACGACGCATCTTTGATGACTCTCTAACAATCTTAGTATCTGACTAATCTTTGTAACATGGAGGCATCATGTGGATTCCTTTTTTAGATTGTTTTCAATTTATACAAATGGGTGTAAATCGCTATTTAAATGAACTGAACTGAAGTATGAACGCCCTGAGAAGAAATGGAGGTGGTGAGACTGACCTGTGAAGCCGAGGGAGGAAGGAGGGAGGAAGGAGATGGCCGTCCACTACTCCTTAAACCCGATCAAATCTCATGTGTTCAGTAAGATGGGAAGAGAACTCCTAAGCTTTAGGAAAGGTGTGAGAGAGAGATGAATGGGGAATGAATGAAAAAGAAAATGAGTCCACACTCATTTTGGAAACATGTGTGAGGGTATATATGAGGGGGGGTGAAACGTATGAGAGCCACACCACTCATATTCTCCCTTTTAATGATGTAAAATTTAATTTCAATTAAAGGGTAGGGTGAAACAGTAAGAATCATGCCCCAACCCTTCTCTCTTTTAATAGTTGTAATCATTAATTAATTAATTTACACACGATAATAAAAAAAGTGTAACAGAGAAATAAAGGTAGGTCTCATTTTTTTTTGGCTTATGTGGCCTCACAAATGAAGAAAAAGCTTAGGTGACTTCACAAAAGAATAACATGTTTAGGTGACACTTTAGCCTATAGTTGTAATATAAATAGATAGATTCGTTTTGGAAACATTTGAAAATGGAATGGCCGTGTTCACGCTTGCCCCAATCGCAAATCTTAAGTCAGTCGCAAATCTTAAATCATCCACAGACGCAACTTGGCTAAGAATGTCCCCAAGTTTCTATTTTTTTTAAAATTTTAATGATTCTCACACCCTTGTCGCCACATGTCTTATTATGGGTGGAGAAGTCAAAATCATGGGCCCCATGATTTTGATTTCTCCACCACTTGTCACCTATTCTATGGAACCCCGAGACAAGCCCTTTCTGGCTTCGCCAGAGACAATCCAAGGCCCAATAGTTAAAGGAAATAGTAAAACGTCTTACCTTGCCTTGCGTCTGCGGAAACTTTTGAAGTAAATGCGACTGGTGATAGCACTCCTCAATATATAGTTAAACGTACTTGGGGATCCCATTTGGAAATGGAATAGCCGGTCCTCATTGGTCCACGCCCCAATTTTAAATGTACACCAACTATGGTTAAGATTCACTCACCTCTAGGGTTAAGCAATCCAACCATGGTTTTTCAACAAAACAAAAAAAAAACCAAAATCTTAGTTTTAATTTTTTTAAACTTAACCAGAGTTAAAGGGGGTGTTAAAAGGGACACGAGGACACAGGGGTAAGATAGGAAACAGACCCATGGGTCCGCTGAGCAGTGATCGTTTTGTAGGGAAGTGATTTAAAACTCTCGATAGTACCTACTATTGAGAGTTGGACCGTTTGATTGAAGATCCAATGATATCAAAGCATTAGGCGGGGCCCTCATTTAAAGCACACGAAGACATGGAACCATTGGATATTAAATCCAACGGTCCAGCTCTCGATAGTAGGTACTATGAGAGTTTTTCATCACTTTCCTTATGAGAATAAGGTGCTAAGAGCATTCCTAGCAGCCTCACCAAAATAGCCAAAACATTAAAAACTGCAAAAAGGGGCTCCAGCCTCTTCGAAATAACCATTTTGGTTTGGTGACCAAATCAAATATTTCTCCATTCCTTTTTCTTTTTTGTCTCACACAAATAATAAAATAATGTCTCTCTCAATTCTTTTATTGTGGTCTAGGAAGCACAGATACTTCAAATAAGTAATCACCCGTATCGGATATTGATACGCCTCCAATACGGCGGGATACGTATGGGATACAACTCAAACATATTCTGTTAATTTAAAACAGAGTTTTTATTACGGATACGGCAGGGATACGGCTCCGATACGTCGGGATACAATCATGAATAATTTTTTTTTTTTTTTTTTTGAGACCCAAGTGTGTACCCTATCTCTTTTGTTTTTGCATGGACATGATCTTCTTTATATTTTGCTTAGTGGATGCTATGATGACTTTCTGTTTTGCTTAGTGAATGATGAGATGACCAAATTTATTTTGCTTTTGCATGGACATAGTCTTTTTTATACATAAACAGAACTGAACCAATGGTTATTTTATAATTATAATACAAAATATAGTATTATTATTATTTTTTTTAAAAAATTACAAACGTATCCTAGCCGTACCGGTATCCTTTTTTTTAGGTTTTGCCGTATCCGTATCATATCGTACCCGTATCTCATATCCATGCTTCCTAGATTGCGGTCCACTTATATAAATAAAATAGGGAAATAGTTAACGTACCTATGAATTCCATTTCTAAACCTAAGGTATCACCTCATTGGTGGATGTCCCCCTCTTAAATACTCATCATATCACTACTCAATAAAAAAATGTTTCTCTCTTCCATCCTTTTTTGTTTTCCCACACATAATAAAATAATGTTAATCTTACTTTTTTTTTTTTTTTTTTCCGGTTAAATTGGTGAGGCCACCGGGAGTGTTTTAAAATAGTGGATAGTCAAAATTAAAAAAAACGTGAGTTTTGGCTATTTTGGTAAGATGAGTAAAATTTGGTGAGACTGCTAGAATTGCTCTAAGGTTAGCACGCTTAAAAAAAACTGAACAAAAATGTCCCTACTTTATTTGAATATTGGAGCATGGTGCCGGTGGTCTCAGCCCTAAAAGGGTCTCAATAACAAAGTCCTTCAATATTTAACAAATTCCCTAATCCCAAGGGAAATCCTAGTGAGACCTTAAGGCCAAGATCACATGCTCAAAAAATAAAACCAGATTTATGAAAATGGTCTCGATGTGGTATCGGCCCTTTGCGGTCTCTGTAGGAAAGTCCACTCCCAAAACGTCACCCGGAGCTCTCCTTCGTTTGTTAGACTCCTCCACTGCAACGTACAATCCACTTTCTATATATAACCATCTGATCAAAACCTAGCCTTTTGAATTCTGTGTAGGATTTTTTTCTCAATCGCAAGGCCTCCCGAGAAGGAACCCCCTTCCTCCCGAGAGCAACTCCCGCCCTTAAACTTGCCGGCGATCACCTGAATCCAGAACGGTAAGTCTTCTTCCTCAGGTAAGTCCGCCGTTCAACAGGTTCTTCTCTTCTCTTCCCCTAAAAAAAACGCAAGCCCTAATATTGTTTCCTCCTCTCTCAAACTAGATCCATGAAAATCATTCGTTACGATTCGTTTGGAGAAGATGATGAGGTATGTATTATCCAAATATCAAACCATTTTTTTTTAAAATCTGTAATTAGTATTTTTATCTGAATCAGATGACTTTCCCTATTTTAGATGGAGCCGGAATCCATGGAGGAGGCACCGGTAATGATTCCGCGCAGCCGGAGATATTGTGGACGTTTCGTTCGACCACTGATTCAGTTGTACTCGGTGCACATCATGAACTTCACGGGGAACATCTACGGCACAATCAGAGTCCAGGACCCAATGCTTTTGCAAGACATCTACATCCGAGAAAGGGATGAATCCGAACCCATCTGCCCGACCCATAATGAATTGCTGATGATTGGCCCAGATGTAGCCATGTCAGCCAGAGGGGACTTTGCCATCTCTGTGGATCTCATGGATAAAGACACAGACCTGCCCCTGGTCAAAGATGGGCTATTGACTGGCACCATGCCTTGGTATACCCCTATGTGACAATGTTCTGGCCAACTATGGTGATGATCATTCTGATTCCGTGATAGTGAGGTACATTGTGTTTAGAGATGCGGTGGAGGCTGCTGTGGAGGTTAAGCTCATAATCAGAGATGGGGAAGATCCCTCCCATGTTTATGGACGGATTACTGCTTGCAATTCCTACTTTGCAGAAGAAGTTTTGCTTTTCCGAAAGCGATCCAAGGAGCACATAGATGTAAGGTCTGGGCAGATCATTCAGTTGTCAAGATTCGTTGTAACCGTGCCAGTGCTCTCCCTCCTCATAGTTCGAGCGGATCTGTGGAATTACAGCGCTATTTCTTCTGATGCCATTGCCAAGGGCACTGCAGAGTTCTCGTTCCCTGTAGAATTACGTGGTACATTCGAGAAGCGAATATGTGGCCAGTGCAGTCAGATTCAAGTGAAGGTGACTTTTGGACGTGAGATATATCCTTGGTATAATAGTAATTAGTTCTTGTGTTAGTTGGGACTTGGATTTGTTTTGTTATCTTACTACTACTGGTAAGACTGACACGTGCAAGGCAGCTGGACTAATCTTGAAATTGGTTTAACAAATTTAAAGATTAAAATAAAGTTCAAGATATTATATAGAGTATAATCTGTTCCCAATTAAAAAAATAATGTGGGAAATGATCTTTGAACATAATTTTATCTTGAAATTGGTTTCACAAGTTTAAGATAAAAGAGTTCCAAAATATTACATAGAGTATACACTGTTCCCAATTCATAAAAAAACAAATCTGAGTAGTGGTTGAGAATTGTGGGTAATGATCTTTCATGTAAAATTAACAAATAACTCTTATATGGAAATTTCTCCCACCAACTGATAAGGAACTATGACATCTAAAGAATGAGAATTCCAACAAAACATTCGAAGTTTCAGATTAAAAATAATCTAATAAACATTGTCATGAAAATTAACATCTTGCAATGTTGCAATGTGCCAGGAGCCCTGTTATACTTGTAAACATTCAATTTGTGTCTATATAAACCTATTTATAGAGAGAGTTCTAATTTGTCTATAAAAAGGCTTCATGAGGTCCATAGCCTACACCCTGCCCAGTGGTAGGTGTATCCCTTCCGTAGGAAGGAGGTTCTGGGTGCCATTCTCGAGAGGGCACTCTCCACCCGCATTTAACTTAGAACGGATGCTGACTTGCTAACTGGGGTTGCAGCCTAACCGTGTGTCTCATATCAAAAAAAAAAAAAAAGGTCCAGAGCCTAAATATTTGCATCAATTTGAGTGATACCACACATGTTAAGTCATAAATTAGTATAGTTTAAATATAAAGTGGAGTTCTGCATCATGCGAAGTTCTCTCTTTACACTACATGGGGGCAAAAGTGTAATTATCAGTTTAAATATAAAATGAAATCACACTTTTGCCCCCCATGCAGTGTAAAAAGGGAGCTCTGCATGAAAATTAATCTCAAATTAGTAACCCTCATATTGACAAAAGGACTGTCAGAGTTGACCTACCTAAACATTTTGTGTACACCCATTTACATAAAACACCAGGGGTACAACTTCTGTACTCCCATTTACAAATACATCGTGGAAACAGCAAAACATCAAAGAAAAAGCAGCTTACGTGGACAATTTCTATACATACATTTAGGCATTTTTGGAATGTGAGAAATGCAAAATATATATATATATATATATATATATATATATATATATATATTATACTAAAGAAATTAGGATGCCTATGTGGCATCCCTCTTTGATCTTCATTCTAAGATTTGTGATGCCACATCATCACCACTTGATGGGAGCTATAAATACCCTCTCTTAACTCTCCCTCTTTCTCTCTCCATTCTTATCTCTGTACCAAGTCCCAACCCATTCATAAATACCTTTTATTTAACTCCTCATTTTCTCTCTCAATTCTTATATTCAAGTCTCAACCAATTCATAAACACCCTCTACTAAATGAGCCATAAAAAATGGTAGGGGAGTACCAAAACCTATATTAATGGTTTTACTAATAATTAAAAGTTATTTTAATTAGGTTCCTTTTTATTCTTATTTTTTCTCTTAATTTTTTTTGTGCACCCCGTGCATCGCACAGTTATATATATATATATATATATATATACTAGTAAACGTGCACGTGCAAAGCATGTATAAATTTTTTATTAATAAAACTAAAATATATTTTCTAATGAGTAAACCAAGTATTCACTCCAAAAAGATGAGATTAGTTTCAAAAGTGGTAAAAAAAATAAAAGTTTGTTGGAGTCTGGATTTTTTTTAATTATTAATAAGTAACCGTATTGCATCACATTCTAAAATTAGAAGTAAACAAATAACCAATAGTAGAAAATATCATAAAAAGTAAATAATAAAAACTCAAGAATAAAATTTGTATAATTACTATGAAAACACAAGTAGCTATTAGAAACTCCACATTTGCCATATTATGTAGCTACAGAAAATCCTCTAGTAAAAAGAGAAAATTAATATGTTGAAAAGTTCGATAATATAAATGACATATACACATAAAAATATTGAATATGAAAAATTAAACAATGCATGTAATTATTATGTATTCAATAAAAAAAACTAATAATTTATTTAAAAATTAATTATTAAATTTGGTTACATATAAAACCCAAGTAAAACTAATCAATAACATAAATAACTTTTAAGAAATAAAAATCTAAATTTAATGTTTAAACTATAATACTTCATCTATTTTTACAAAATTATATTTGGATTTTAGTTTTAGTCAATTAATTGATATAATTTGATTGTTTCAACTTCAAAAAATTGACAAATTCAAGTTTAAAGTATCAGAGCATTAGGTAACGAATTTGAATCTTCAACTTAGAATGACCGTTAGATAAACCACATATACATAAAAGAACAACTCCACACTTACAGTAAAGTTTGATTCCAATCAATTGTTGAAGATGAAGGCCGAAACCCATAACGTCGAATCCATCAAGACACTTCCGCTGCTACCAACACAATATGATCATTGGGGCTTCTGAGTATCTTGTAAAACAATAGAGCTACCCGAAATTGAAGTCGATTCCTCACAAGACCTTGTGTTTATTTCCACCATATCTGTCGGCTATCTCCTTAATTCCAAGTAACTTAATTGGAGTAGGAAACTAAAAGGAGATAATTATAAGCATCTAACCCTCTACAGAATCCCAATGCAGAGTTATTCTTTCATATTAAGAAACCCAAATCTTTAAAACACTTACTTAAATAAGGATCAAATATATCAATTCTCTAACTCTACATAGATGAGTAAGGACTCTTTAATAGTCCTTCGAAGTCTCCCCTAATAGAGTCCTACGAATAATAATATTTATTATTTAATGGAGAGAAACGATTAACTATTAATTTTTAGTGGGTCTTACTAATAAAAATTATCTATTTAAGGCTTTGAATACCCTAAGTTATTTATAAAATAAATTAAATTAAAGGGTATTTTGGTCAACATAAAATTTAGGTTACTCCTTGTACTTTTATTAGGAATATATATATATATATATATACTAGCTGGTGGCACGTGCGATGCACGTGAGAGCGAGGGAAGGAGTTAACCATATTTAATAAGAGTTAAAAGGGACACGTGTTAACC
Source organism: Tetracentron sinense (assembly GCA_015143295.1). Lineage (NCBI taxonomy): Eukaryota > Viridiplantae > Streptophyta > Magnoliopsida > Trochodendrales > Trochodendraceae > Tetracentron > Tetracentron sinense. The sequence goes on along the minus strand of JABCRI010000432.1, from coordinate 13,951 downwards.
TATGGGTGTGATTGAACTTGCTAGTGGCACGTGCGATGCACGTGAGAGTGAGGGGAAGGAGTTAACCACAGTTAATAGAAGTTAAAAGGGACACGTGTTAACCCGCGGGTGCGATTGAACTCTCCCCGAGTTCAGTCACGATTGGCTGTGATTCTAAATAGATTGATGAGCAAGGGTTAGTGTGGGAATTAAAGTAAAACATTAAATCAAAGACAAGGGGTAATTTGGGAATTAAAGTAAAACATTAAACCATATAAGGGTATTTTGAAAATTTCAGAAAAGTCATCTAGGCATGCCTCTTCCATTATAATAGTAAATATAAATAAATATATATATATATATATATATATATATATATATATATATATATATGCAAGGAACCTCCTGCCAAGCCAACCTCTGTTCATTTATTTTCTCATGATCAAACTCCACCCACAAGCAACCTTGTTCTTTTATTTTCTCACGTTCTGTCACAAAGAGCCTCCTGTCAAGCCACAGGCAACCTATTTGTCAAAAGGTTTTATCTTAGAAGAATCTCTCTCTTCCCCTCTTTAATCTCTTCTAGATCAAAATTTGAGGCTAGTGTTATTTTTTTTACTTAATCAATGTCTTCTTTTACCAATGTCTCTTCTTGAATCTTTTTTATCAATGTATTTTATTGATTGAAAGAAATCCTTTTTATCCAATATATTTTATTGATTGAATAAAGAAATCGTTTGTTTAACTATGTTGCTTAGATTATCTTTGGGTTTCTTTAAACGTGATTTACAGTGGGAGGGACCGTGAAATGAGCATGCGATGGGATGATCCAACATGAGATCCATCCCAAAGTGAATAATAGAAGGGGCGTAAGAGAAGGATAGGCACCTAACATTACTAGTCGTGGTCATTGCCACTATAGAGAGAGAAAAGAAGAGAAGGGAGGTTGCAAAAGGTTTGCTGTTACCACCACTGGCGATGATCGAGTTCCATGGGTTGTTTCAAAATATTGAGAACCTCCGATCAAGCGTTCGCAGCTGCCGAGGTCATCAAAAATTCTGTTCGGGCAAGGCTCTCGAGAGCTTTGTCTCTATGAAGCCGTTTGCAGAGAGTGATCCCCAAACATTTAATAGATACTCCTCTTTACGGGGTAACAAAAGGTTTGAATTGTTATAGTAATGTGGAATGCAATGGTTAATGAGTATGCCCAAATTCATCACTTCGACATTGCACTCGAGGTTTTTGAGAGGCTGGGTGAATAAGGGGTGACCCCAAATAATTTCACGATTGCTGGGATTCTATCTATTTTCACATTAACAAGAGATTTTAATAGTGGGAACTGGGAAGTTGGTACATGGGGTTGTGAATGTGTGCATGTTGTTGTTGTCTATTAAAAAAAATATTGGCTCTCGATCTTATGCAGTTGGCTCACTTCCTACCTTTCTTTCTCACATAAATTTTCTTTTTGTTTTTTTTTTTTCCCACTCCCGTGCATCGCACAAAGTCTTTGCTAGTATATATATTAACTAAAGTCATAAGATTTTCAAATAATCACAAGGTAGCTTTATTTGATTAGATTATTTTATAAATGTCTCTCTTATTTTATGAGTTTATATTTTTCATTTATTCTCAAAAATTGTATATAATGGACTTGGCAGCCAGCTCTAGAAGGGAAATAAAGCTGGCCTTGGATTGTCTCTGGCGAAGCCAGAAAGGGCTCTTGGGGTTCCATATATTGTGCGACAGTTGGCGTAAAAGTGGGGAGAAGTCATTTCTTTTTCTCCCCATAATTTTGACTTCTCCCCATTTGATATCTCTCACCCTTATTCTCACACACTTATCACCACATGTCTTATTATGGGTGGAGAAGTCAAAATCATGGACCCCATGATTTTGACTTCTCCACCACTTGTCACCTATTCTATGGAATCCCGAGACAAGCCCTTTCTGGCTTTGCCAAAGACAATTCAAGGCCAAAAAAGCTATATAGAGGAGAACAAGCATTTCTACGATGCAAGCATAAGTTTCCACTTTATTTTCTTTTTTCAGTAACATTCTCGTATAAAATTTGAATACCAAATGCTTCTTTATTATCTGAAAATAATGAAGATGTTCAATCTTTTTATTAGGGAAAAGAATCAACATGTCTGAGACTTGCATATAAGAGTCAGAAGCTATTTGTGGCCACAACAGGAAATGACGGAGCAGCCACACAATAATAAGTAAAAGATTTTTGATAACCCAAGAGTTGGACGTATCATAGATTATGTGCAATGAACAGAAACATATTCAGATGAGAAGGAAAATCACTTACTTCTGTTGGCACTGCCTCTTAACAAAATTTTCTTTCACTTGCAAATCAAATTTCTTTAAGTTGCCTCTATTAGATAATGGGATTAATATATTTACTGAAAAATCAAAGCAGAAAAATAAGAATTGATAAGCGTGATTGTGGAAGTATACCTAGCCCTTCTTTATTTTGTCCCAAAATTGCTTTTCAGCTTTTATCTCAAATTCTTCTGACCAATTACTTGCAACATTTTTATATCCTTCTTCACAAGAGAAAATAGATGAATAAATAGATGCATCTTTCCACGCTAGATGTCCAAGAGAAAAAAAAATTGTTCTGCAGCCCTTTCAAATTTCCTAAGGTAATAGTTTCTGGAAAGAAACAAGAGAGGCTTAGTATAGGAAAATTAAGCATATAAATGGAACATAATGCATGTGATAGCAGTTAAAGGATATGTCCTGCTATGTAGTTAGATAAATTTTCAGTGTTCTGCCTCCAAGGGACATGTGCCTGCCCAAGGACTGAGACTTCAAAAGAGCATTGAGAAACAAATGCCCTGAAAATGAACAGGAGGACAAGGGTAATTGCACAGGACCGGTGTTCTAAACATTGTGAAAGTATTCGGACTCTATCGCAGATAAATTTGCAGGTGTGCATGCATGGCTACAATAACCTTCCCTCTCAATGGATATCCACTATGGCCTATAATGAAGAGAGTTATCTCTCTTCCTACCGTCTTAGGTTTTTCTCTTTTCTTTGTCCACATTACATGCCCTTAGTAAGTACTTTTGTTAGCAATTTTTGAATTAATAAGAATCCCTTTTCTTTTTGTTTTCTAAGTTTCTTATTATGGCATATATATAGTTCATAGAATATTTAATTATCCTGATAAGTTACATGTACTTCAAGAACCAAATAGAGTAAAAATTAAGGAGACTTATAATACCGTAAATCAAATAAAAGAAAAGCAACAACTAAGTTAGAAATTATTAATGTTGCTTGTGCACATAAGAGGTTCAAATCCCACGTTGGAAATAATATATTCCGTGGAAGATCGTTGTGCCAAGATTACTCAATCTAATATAAAGAGGCCGAGTAGGGGTGATAGCCAGATGTTAGAATCGCCATTCTGTTCGTTCTCCTAGACGTAAAAGTAACAAGGGACGCAACGAGCGATAACAAAACCCTTCTTACTGTTTCGTTCCCAGATAACAATTGTGATGGGATTTCCTGGATGGTCCATGTGTCACTTGCTTATTGAATTCAGGTTTTTTGGTAGAAGGATGAAGGTAGGTTCACAGCTCGTCTTTGTTGATGCGGGTGGGGGATCCTCCTATCAAAGTCCTCCGACGATCAAGTGAGTATACGTAGAAGATGAAGTGCAAAGAATAAACTTTTAGAGAGAATGTGTTAAGGACTTTGAGCTTTCAAGTGTAGTTTTCTCAGTGGGGGTTCTAATAGTTGAGATTCAGTAGTCTTTACCTTATGGGAGGTCTGGGGTATTTATAGGTTTGAGTTCGGATGTCCCTTCATGCCCATCTATGCCAGTCTTAATCACAGAGTCATTCGTTCTAACGCTTACAGTAGACATGACGAATTGTCTTAAAATTGTTGTTCCAGAATTACCTGTAAACGCTAATTCCAAAAAATGCAGACTCAGAAAATCACGAGTAGTACAATAACCTTGAACTCAAGACAACCTGTAGTTGAAAATTGATTAAAATAATTTGTAACTCGTGTGAAGTGAGGCGCAGATATTTCGCTTTCTTTAAGACAATTCGCGCCCCCAATGATGCACTGGGTTACTGGTCACGATGCCTCCAGGATACAATAGCTCCACACAAATCTACCCCTGACTATAAGTGTGCACAACTTATAGTCACACACCACTCTGTAATTTTAACCCAGCAACAAGAACTCGGAGATATATATATAAAACCTGTAAACAAAGAACTGTACATAAACCCAGAAGAAAGAGAGGAATTTCGTAGACCTTTTTCTGTGTTTAAAATTAGAATATAAACTTCACTTATATAGAGTAGTGGAAGAAATCTTTGGTTTCCAAAACGGTAACCTCTTTTATTTTGTGTAGTTAAAATACTAATGAGCTTTGAATAAAAATAATAATTTTATTTAATCAACTTAACTCGGCCTGGCTCGGTGTGCGCATGTGTGAGTTGGAGCATAGCATTGTGACAAGAAGTGGGTAAACAACAAATTCTAATGCCCTTGAAGGCCCAAGCCTTCTTCCAACTCTCCATTGTATAAGGAGGTAAAACATTTCATAATTTTCCAATGTGGGACTAAAAGAAACACCCAAACCCAAATGACAAAGTTTTTCCTCTTGGTTTTGAATCACACAAAACCACAACATCAAATACCTTCATGATTTAGTTATTCCAGTTTCATCAAACTACATATACATCTAGTGGTTCTTAGGCAAATTTACCAGTTCTGGGATTAACTTCTCAACTGACTTTGCAGCTGCCGAAAATGAGACATATTGCACAATTAAACATATATAAACTAAGATGATGGGAAATCAAATAAAGAATGTTAACTAACAAGAGTGAGATGACCTACGTGACTGAAAGCTCTCGTGGTAACCCATTTCCTTGAAGAGTTTCTCAAAGTGAGGCTTACGGTACAAAACACCTTCCATTGAGGAATAATTGCTCAACTGTAACCAGAAAAATCAGATAACTATGTAAGGATTTTGCTCTTTAAATTAATGTGTTGCTTCTCTTTGTTAACGAAACTTAATTTGTTAGTGTCAGTGGCACAGATTTTACTCTAAGTTTATATATTGATCCCATGTTATTTATTCAACACAATTGTTAATCATTCAATTGTGAACGTATAAAACATGAGATACCAAATGCTCCCTCTCTCATTTCTGAGCTAGTCGAATGCTATGTGGTATCTGTATACAAGGAAACAGAACAATTTTCTTTCACCTTAAACCTAGGTAGTATTCAAATACTTATGAAAAATATATGCTACATTTTGCAAATACATGAACGGAAATATCAAAAACAACCAGTAGATATTACCTTTGGTGTCCCTATGTAGTGACTACACTTGAAGCAGGCCTTGTGGTAAGCAACTCCATCGACAAATAACTGATCAACCACGTAGATGGTCTTCTCACAAGCCTTGCACTACTGCTGCATGCCTATGAAAGACATACTCACGGGTACATTTGTGTGCTTTAAAGTTTAAAACATCAGAAGCTTTCCCCTAAATGTACTCATGTCGACGAAAATTTTAGTTTATCCAATGTGGATGCATTGAACTAACTACTAATGTGATATGTTATCTCAATGTAAATATGTAACTCTATGGATGTGTCAGCATGTGTTAAGAGTGTTTAATTCTGGGTTAGGTAGGTAGTATAGAATGGCACTGAATATATTTATTTATTTCTAACTGCCAGTATGTCCATTCTTTGACCATTTCATAAAAAATGTTTATATTCTTATAATTCATTAAGATTGAACGCCATGAGGCAACTTGCAGAAACAAAATTGTTAAGCCTCAAGGTCTAAATGTGTCCTATTTTCTCTTATTTGATTGAGTAATACCATTTCTATAGAAAGCTCAATCCTTAACTTCAATAATTAAATGCCTCTATTGTGAGCAAGATAATTTAGGCCACTAAATAGAGCTTCCAGTCCACAGTGAGTGGATTAGTAAGTTTAGATAGTGTTACTTTGTAGTTAGCACTGCATAAAATTTCTTATGAAATGGTTCAATGAACAATTCAGAAACTTGGAATTGTAGAAAAAAATGAACTTCAAATCTTAAATGAAAACATCCATATGACATTCTCCCAGGAAAGCAAATAATACTTAGTTTTGCAGCTACTAATTGTAATGGATTATTTTTTGACCTTTAGGAATACTTATTTGGGGGTTGCTCGATTCCCTGTTGGTTGGCCCAGTTCCCAAACTTGCAGCAGATATATACCTTCCTGAAATACAATGGGAACTTATAGTCTGAAGGATATGAAACCTGTGAGCGCGGGTTTCGGGGGAACCCTGGTTTACATTTCACGGGGTAGTATAGAATCGCCACCTATTCATTCGGAAGGGATAAGTCCCCAAGGTTTGGATAAGGTCTTGGTCTGCGATCAGAGTAAGAGGTTCGGTTAAGTCCGGGGAAGGGGTTAGGCACCCCGGCACTTCCACTTTCAGTGGTTCCCTACTTGCTAGGGTTAAGCCAAATTAATCTCAGTTTTAATCAAATGTCTTGAGTATTTAAGATAATGCTAATCTAAGAAGGAGAAAATCCTAGACTAGGGTCGAACCCGGGTTGGGCTGCCTACGTACTCACATTGGTGTGAGATCAGACCGAGCGTAGTTCTGGCACATGAGCCTGTGCCAAAGCTAGGGGTGTGTGTGTGTGCACCAAGGGTGGCTTAGGGTCTAGCCGGGAGGCTAGGGGTGATTGATCGAGTTGGTCAAGTGCTTGGTATTGGGCCCGGTAGGCCTAAGGTAAGTCCGATAGACTAGGGTTGGGCCCGGTAGGCCAAGGGTGAAGCCCAGTAGGCTAGTTTGGGCCCGGTAGGCCGAGATTAGGCCCGGTAGGCCAAGGACGAGCCCGGTAGGCTAGGGTTTGGCCTGGTAGGCCGAGATTAAGCTCGGTAGGCCAAGGGGTGAGGCCCGATAGGCCCAGGGTGTCTTAATCGAGGGTTAGGGTTTCTAATCGGGGTTAAGAAAGGTGATTAACCCTAGTTAGGGGTGCTAACCATGGTTAAAAAGTTCAATATCAGATTTTTTGGTCTTTTTGAATTTTTATGATTTTTTTGGGATTTTCTCAGATTTTTCCCAGCAGTCAAAGGTGCTTAACCGCGGTTAAGGAGGGGAAGTCACCATGGTTAAGGGTCTTAACCATGGTTAAATGGTCAAAAGAGACCATTTTTGGGTTTCTCCTAATATTTTGGATTTTTTGAGCATTTGTCCAGATTTTTTCCGGGTCAGGATTTTTTACCCGTGGTTAAGGGTCAAAAATGGGGTCGACTCTGATTAAGCGTCTTAACCACGGTAAAAAATACAATTGAAGATATTTCTGGATTCCATGTAATATTTATGATTTTTTGATGATTTTTCCAGAATTTTTGCTAGGTCATGGGCCGCTTAACCATGGTTAAATGTTAACCACGGGTGAGTTTAACCATGGTTAAGGGGCCGACTGAAGCAAAAGTGGTCCCAAGGTTCGTGGCAGGGCCTATACTAGCCTCCTACCCGGTCTGGGCCCTACAAATATCCGAAATTGTAAAAAACTCCAAATTTCCATCAAATTTTTAACCATAGTTAACATGAATTTAACTATGGTTAAAGGGGGAATCGCGGGAATCCGATACCACCATTGGGTAGCCTGCTATGTGAGAAACAATTTGGGCCCTTGTGGGACCTAAGGGGATGCCGTATGTGGGCCCCACAGTAGCCCAAAGTTGCCCCGAAAAACACCACATAAAATGACGATTTCCACCAAAACAGATTTTTTTCCAAACTTTGTGGCAATTTTCCACTGATTGGCTCAACCCCTGGGGGATCCGAGACCATGGTAGCGAAGCCTACTATGAGGGACAATTTGGGCCCTTGTGGGGCCCAAGGGGAGGTCGGATGTGGGCCCCACAGAGGCCCAAAGTTGCCTCCTCGCACAGATGTTTACACTGTCGACCCCACTTTGGGGTCGATTTAACTATGGTTAGAGTGCGAGTTAGGGGCTGAAATTGTGCAAGGGGATAGCCTGGAGTATGGTGAATCTACCCATGGCCTCGGTTTTCACCAAGGCCGGGTCTAACCATGGTTAAACCGGGGGTACAGTCGGCTAGCTGAACTGGGTTTTTCTGAAATTTTGTTTTGAAAAACCTTGGTTTGGGGCTGTTGTGCTTGAACCAGTGAGGTCCAGGGGGCTTCCTCATGGATTGAGGGCCCCCCAGACCTCCGTGGAAGATCGCCATGGTGGGGGGTGGTGGTGCTTGTGGCCACGCACCAAAGGGAAAACCCGCCCCCGCCTACTGTTTTTTTTTTTTTTGAGCTACTAAAAATTAAAGGACCCCCTGGAATGGGACCAGGGGTCCCTTACAATAATAAAAAAATAGCAGCAAAAAATGAGAAGGGGTATACCCTCTGTCGTGTACTCGTGGCGGAAGCAATTGAACTCGGTTGGGGGCAGGCTTGGAGATGCGCGAGGATGATCCGGGGCGGCCTATGGTTTGATTATGTGAAGTTTCAAGGGTTGGAGAGGTGTGGATGACTGGCCCAAGGGGGACAAGTTCACTGTAATTTTTGCAAAAAAAATTTCAACAGTGGTCGTGGTGGCGGATGGTGAGGTTAGGTGGTTGCAATGGTGGTATTTGGGAGTGGTCTAAGGCCTAATCCAATGAAGGCCGAGTGGTTATGAGGATGGGGGGTGAGACGGATTGGTTGTATGAAGTTTGCACCGTTTTTTTCTTTGAATTCGGGTCTTAGTGCACAGTGGGCATCATGGGAGTTTTTTTTAGGAGAATGGAAGAATGAGGAGAATGGTGATGGCTTAGGGGTATCCTAATGTAAGGGTTAATGGAATAGAGGTGAGTGGACGGGCTGAATGGGAAGGCTACTGCGCTTTTTTTTTTTTTTGAAGCCCCTTGAATAGTGGCTATGGAGAGGTTTTTATAGAAGGAGAATGAGAGGAGGGAAAGGGATAAGGATGAGAACAGGTGGCAATGGGCGTGGGAGACAAGGCAGGAGCAGGGGCAGGGCGACAGGGGGTGTGGCAGCGTGCTGGCTGTCCTCGTCTTCACGAAGAAGACGCTGAACAGTGCCAAAAATTATTATTATTTTTTTTTTTTGTGTTTGTTTCTTTGCCTTACTGATTTTGGGCCCAACCCATATGGGCCAACGCCCATTGGCTTAGCCACATTGGGTTGGTTCCCAAAAATGCAAACCCTTTTTTTTTTTTTTTTTTACATTATTATTTATTTTTTTTTGTAAATTTATTATTATTATTTTTTGTTTACTGTTTTGGGCTTATCCTTCTTACATGGGCCAACATCCTTGTTGGTTTTGCCAAACAAGGGTGGGCACCTAAAAAAAAACTCTTTTTTTGTTTTTTTCTTTTATTAATCTTTTTATTTGGTTTAGGGTGGGTCCCACCCCCTACTACCCTAAAAAAATCATTTTTTTTTCTTTTTTGTTATTATTATTTTGAATTTCAAACTTTTGTTTTATTTCCTTTTTGGGCTAAACCACCACTTGTGTGGGAAAGGCCAAAAGTGCTTTGCCCTTAAAAAATTGAATTTGAAAAGGGTGGTATAGGTCCCACTTGGATTGGGTTTAGTAGGCCCATGCTTGGGCCCAAAAACAGGGTTTATCCATTTTTAGAGTTTTGGGCTTAAAAAGGGCCTTGAGCCCATGGGACTTTGCCTAGGGCTTGGGCTAGGGCTAGGGCTAGGTTAGGGTTAGACCTAGGTTTAGGTTTAGGGTTTAGATGAGCAGGGTGTAAAAATTGGGTGCTTACAAAACCCATGAAAGATCTTTTCATCAAAGATCTTTTGCACGACCTCCTGAGGCTTTGGCAAACCCTTGTCCCTAGAGACCTCCAACAGAACAGGTCCACAACCATCAGATGAAGCTGGAGGCAACACCTCAACATCAAGCATCAAAACATCATTCTACAACAATTTCTCGAACAAGTGGCGAGTAATGCCGATGGAAACTGTATTCTTAGTTGAAGTAGAAACAAAAGCACAACTAATAATGGGTGGAAAGATGCTTACCCTAATCCTATGTTTGGTTGTCAAGAAAATAAAGAAAAACATGGAAAACAAAAGAAAATTAGACAAAACACAGCTAAGAATTGTATTAGAAATCTAAAATTTTCTTTTCTTTTCCATGTTTTCACATATTTTCTTGACAACCAAACATAGCACAAGAGATGGAATGTCACTCGAGAATATAGGGGTTGCCGCTTCTTCTGTGAAATCAATTTGGTTTGGTCTATGCGGCCCAATCTACAGTACTCAAAATAACCAACATTTTGGATTGAGAAACAATGATCTCCAAGAAAGAGTTGTGCAATAAGAGGGAGATAGAAGAGTCACCGGTTTCTTAACGTGTGGAGAGAATGTAATGTCTAACGTAGTGGGAGGAGTTTGTAATGTGTGTGTGAAGGCCTCAGATTGTCTCTGGCGAAGCCAGAAAACCCTCTCGGGCAACCATTGAATAAGGGACATGTGGCGATTAAAAGGGGAGAAGTCATTTCATTTTCTCCCCATGAATTTCACTTCTCCCCACTTGATATCCCCCCCCCCCCCCCCCCCCAAATATCACCATCTTATCGTCATGTGTCCAGGTAGTGTGTGGACAAATTGGATCTGTTTTGTTTTGTCTTGTGTTACGGGCTTAGGCGGTTTATTATCTTGAACCACCAACGTGTCTATGACACTCGCTTTTTTTTTAGGCTTTGCTTAGTGAAGTGGTTAATCTTCAAGGGAATAATTAGAAGCAACTTCCGTGGTATATATATCACGAAAAGCCAAGTGATAGGCAACATTGGTACGTGGAACATGGATTATTCAAGAGTATGCTGTCAGATTTAGTTGCGTGTTGGGCAGATTAGTCATATAATATCTTCACTTTCCTCTAAGGAGCTAAAAGCACTTAGAACTTAGTATTTTAGAGGTTTTAATAGAAGTTGGTATATTGAAAGAAAAGATCCTCCCCTCTTTTGGTCTATGAGGCCAATCTTCACTATGCTCAAAATAACCAACATTTTCGGATTGAGAAACAATGATCTCCAAGAAAGAGTTGTGTAATAAGAGGGAGATAGAAGAGTCACTCTGGGTTTTTAATGTGCGGAGAGAACATTTCATAACGTGTTGAGAGAACGTAACATCTAACCGTAGGGCTGTCGATGGATCGGATCATGATTCAGATCCGATCCGATTAGCCGGACTTTGGACCTTATATGTGATCCGTCGGATCGGATCCGGATTTGGATGATCCAATCCGATTATATTAACTTTTTAAAATAATTTTACCTATATTAAATAGATTTTTTATGCATAAAGTATTAATTTTAAAAAAATTAACATTAATTAGAGTTAATTAAGGTAATATTAGATTTTTATATTATTAAAATAGATTTTTTTTTTAATTAACCTTAATCGGATCGAATCGGATCGGATCAGATCATATTCGGATCTTGAAAATATAATTGGATTCGGATTTGGATCCGGATCCGGATCCAGATCCGGATCAATTAATTAATGACCCTGGCCCTAAGGACTGACACACAGGGGTATCCATGGGGCATTATTGCCTTGTTGCCAACATTTAATGTTAGGCGTGCTGGCTGTTAGTCAACCCTTGGCCAGCTGGTGCGCGTGCCCTTGGCATGCGCGAAGCTTAACCGCCCATTCAATAGGTAGTAATCAGGTGCACCATACACCCACCTTGCGGGCGGTGAGATTTCACTGCCCACAATCACAGGTCAATCTAAACCTCAAGAAGGTTATTCTAACCTAGGACAAAAAGAGAAAATGAAAAAGGAAAGGGGTTGAGAGCACACCAAGAATTTTGAGAGTACAGAGGACTAGCTGCCAATTAGCCTTGTCGTATTCGTGTCTCTTTTAGGCCAACGACCCTTTCTTTTTATAGGATTTTGTTTTTGACGAAATAATTGTAATTCTTTGTAACTGACACATTAATTATTGTAATGCCTTTTGCTTTTAATACAATAACATCTTTAGCATTTTTTATATTAAAGTCTTTGCATTTATTGTGTTAAAGCAATACTTCATTTTCCTTGGGTGTCATACGACAACTTGTTACCTATCAAATGTTCGAAGTGGATTGGTGAAGAAGGTTTCACTTTTCACGTAATAACACACTTCGATCAATGAACCTCTCACCCTCTAATTTTTAAGTCTGTTTTTTACATTTTTTATGTTTTGCAAACATTATGCCTGAATGAGCATAAATTTCAAGCCAAATACATTTTTAGTCAAATATGGACATCGCATTAACCAATAAAGGTTTAAAGGTGTCATTTTTTACTTTTTTGACAAAGGCGCAAGGAATAAAGACTATGTCATCATAATATATTATTTCAATTGGCTCACGTAATTTTTGCAAATCCGATCCCGGCCCTTAGTAGTTAGTTATAGACGGTTAGGATTAGGGAGTACCCATAAACTTGACTCATAATATAAAAGTGAGACCTGACAGCTTTTGTCATCTTTCTAACTTAAGACAAAAACAACCAGATTTTCCTAACTTAAAGCAAAAATAATCAGTTGCTAATCAATTAATTAAATAAAAATTATGAGGAGTGTTAGCCATACTTTTAGGCCCTTTCTACGTAACAAATGACATGTTGGGGAAATAACAGAATAGCACCGACGGAAAATAATAAACAAGCACGTACCAAAGAGAAAAACACAAGAGATATACGTGGTTCGGCAATAATTTGTCTACATCCACGGTTCAAGATTCGATTGCTTCTTCTTTATTCAGAGAAATCTTGAGAAACTCAGTACAAAATACACACTGTAGAACCCCGAATTTATTATTCTTAATAATTGTGATCTTTATTAAATGCTATGGAAACATGTGTTTAAAATTTTAATATATTTAAGCCAATAAATTTAATGCAAAAAGTAGTAATCTTAAAACCCAATTAAAACACAAAATTTAAGTCCTTTTTGAGGTTTAATTGCATGAAAAGAAAGATGGGCAAAAAATAGCAAAAGAGTTTTTTTTTTTAAAATCGGTGTCTAGCCGATCGATTGCCCACAGGCGGCGATTGATGGCTAAAAATGCCATTTTGAGGCCTTTTTGCGCGTTTTTCCGACTTGTGGAGTCCCTAGGGCTCCCAACACTATAAATACCCCTTATACTCGTGGATTGAGTGTTTCTAAAACTTTTTAGACCTAAAAGAGAGAGAGAATGAATTTTTGAGAGATCTAAGAGGAGGGATCAAAGGTTTTGCAAGAAAGAGGGGTAAAAAAGCGTAAATCAATCCCATTCGCAAGCGCGTGATCGTAGGGTAACGATCGGGAGAAGTAAATATGACTTCCTTCCTATCAATATAAAGATTTTTGATATAAATACTATGAAAGAGATAGATCTAAGACAAGAACAAACAAAGATCAAACATGCTTATGATGTTTTATGCCAGGATTTTCTTATCGAAAATATATATGATGACTTTGTGATGTTTTAAATCATGTTTTTCTCTTGGAAAATTTATATTGATACTAGAGAGTTTTAAGTCATGATTTTCTTATGGAAAACATATATGATGTATAGAAAGTGATCTAAGTGGTGATTTCCTTGTGAAAATTATTATGTGAGAGATGTTCTTCATGATTTTAATTTTATATCAACAAGGGGAAATTGAATAATTTTGTGTGTATAGATGATGAAGAATGGATGAAGGGGATGATGGTTGTAATTGATGAAACTAATATGAGCTTGCTTTGAGATTATGATGTGTGATAAAAATAGGGTTCTGTGAGAATTATTTGATTAAAATTATGCATTGAAAATTTAGACACGATAATAAAAATTACCCTTTATTTTATTATTGAAAATTTGAGAATTCTATATTTCATGGGGATTGTTTATGGGAAATTCTACATGTTTTAAATTAATGCATGATCTACAATCAATTCTGCACTCACCCTAG
>JABCRI010000431.1:0-57331 GCA_015143295.1 Tetracentron sinense | reverse complement strand
TAAACGGACAGGTCTGTTAAGTTGCGTTTAATAAATGACAGATAAACATTCTTCTGTCAGATAAATAGTCCAGATATAAAACATGTATTTAGATAAGTTGTACACTGTAAATTGTCTATAAGCGATACATAAAGTAATGAGCTGGAAAAAACAAGTATTTGGATGAATTAAGAGATTTTTTTGAATAAGACTATCATGCATGTCTAATATGCTCCAAAGTTGGAAAAAAATTGGAATGTTCCTTTTAAGTTAAATAATAATAGAATAGTTCTATGAGAGGATTCAAGTTAACTCATATCGCGTCAAATCAGGATACAAGGCAATGAAAAAAGGTTGGAAAATCCAGCAAACTGACATAGAATAAAACTGACATTAAACTGGAACCTAAGTTGTGGTGGTGTCAATCTCGTTATCGAAAAAAAAGGTAAAGAAAAAAAAATAGTGATCTGGTTCAAATCATACTTCTTGTGGAACAAACCATAGGCTTCTGGGTTAGACCTTGTCTTATAGCTTTACATTCTCTAGTTCTCTACAATTTCTCTTTCTCCAACTTGAAAAGGGTCAAAATTATAAAGGGAAAAAAGAGTGGCAAACAAAAGTGGCAAATCATTCAATTTAACAATGATGACAGATTGTGCAACTGAGGTGTGTTAGTACAAGGGGAAAAGTATTTTACAAAAAAGATCAACTTCAAAAAATGATTAAAGAAAAAATCTTCTCTTGTATAATGTTTCACAAAATCAAGCACATATTTAGAAATTCTGGCTGATATGTTTCAGTGTCCAGGTTTATTTTTTTTCGATTTGGCGGTAACAAGCATTTGCAATTCAATATTTTTACCAAAATTTACTAAAATTTTTTGAGATACTGGGCTTTCTCGCTATGTTAAAAGAAATTGACTTCAATGCAAATGAAACAACTAACCACGAAAGTAGAAAGATCGGGTATGTGTGATGCTCGATGAATGAAGCATTTTCAAAGATTGAAGGCAGAAACTATGAAGTTATTCCATAACTGGCGATGGATCATTGCCTGATTTACAAAAATCACCCCATTAATACGGATATAATGCAGTGCTATTGAAGAAGTTTGCTACCTAGATTCTCTCATGGATCATTGCTAAACTAAAAACTTGTAACTTATAAAGGTATCCCATTAGTAGCAGAGAGCCATGTTTAGGCATTTAGTCAGGATCGGTCTTATCACATTGGGGTGGATAGGAATAGCAGACATCTCTCACATTTAACAAGTTGGATCCTCAAAAAAAACGAGCAAAAACATTTTCCCCTGAGGTAGTCTAGTAATGTGAGCATATTATTCAAAGTTTTGATTTAAAGTTAAACAGACTAACACATTCTGCATGTTCACACCAAGTAATGGAAAAAAGAGGCACAACATTGCCTACCTGTAGAGACTGGGCAAATCTTTCACAACTCAAAACTGATCATTTTAGTTCAGCACCCACTTTTGTATTGCAATACGAAAAAAAAAATTAAGATCCAGAAGCTCTCAGTCCATCTCAAATTCAGGAAGGGGGTGCATCAGCATACTCTCCGATTCAATATCTGCCAGTGATGGACCGGTTCCCTCGCCACATCTCAAGTTTCGATTAGAAGACAATACCCGAACAATACGAAACTCGTAACCAAACTACAATGCGTGGCCAAACAAACAAGAGGTTCATCATAGCCACGCCCCTCAAACTGTCCTCTTCAAGATCACACAGCACATCTGTCTTCCCATGAGTTGGGGACAATGAAATTTCATGGCATCCCTTTAGCGAAAAGGTATCCGTGTACAAAGACAACCAGCTTGTAACACCCCATGTCCCCTTGAAAATAAGGCCTGAAGATAGAGCAAATTCCGCAAAGAAAGCCGTCGGCTTGATCGAAAGATAGAGACATGAAGCAGCACAAACAAGCGTCAATCCTGCTAATAATTCGTAAACACGACCCCCAATTCCCATAACCCCTTTACCCATCACTGAGTACTCGATGAGAAATGCAATTCCAGCGAACACGAATATCAGACTCTCGTTAATGAGAAAAGGGTCAAAGTTTTCTCGAAGAATTACCAAAACTATGAGTACCCAGAAGAACAATACCACCATTGATTGCTGGAAGAAGGCGAATCGGTACGTTGGATGACCAGAGAATGTCAAGAACAGGAAAATTTCAGAAAATGAGGCAATGGGGAGGGTAATGAGAAGGATGTATAAATCGATGTTTTTCCATCTGGGTTCTGATAAATACCATGTTTTTGATCTGTAGTGAGAAGGGTTTCTGAGATAGACAGAGAAAGAACAAAGGAGACGACGGATTCCTAATGGGAAGAGAAAGAGAAATGCAGAGAAATGTGTTGCTAATGATCCCATCTCTTGTTTTGTTTTCCCTAATTTTCTGTTATGAATCAAGAATCTTAGTCTAATCTAGCAGAGAATCGAATCCATAGTAAGGAACAGTTATTGAAACGTTACCTTTTGAATTTAAGCAGAGAAATCCTGTGGAAATGTTTGATGATTCTGTCTTGTAATGAAAGAGGTTGAAGAAAAACAGGACATACTTTTTTTTTTTTTTTCAGTCTTTGTTTCCTTCTGTTTGGAAGGGAATTATATTGGAATCAATTATATTGTGGTGCCTGCAGCATGAGCCATGAAGAGGATGCAGTTGGGTATCATAGATTGACAAGTTTCAATGGCTATGATCACCCAAGAACTGGCCCACTAAGATGAGTTGGTGAGCCATACCTACATTCCTCTCTCATTTTCAAGGCCTAGGATCTGGCGAAGCCCGAAAGGGCTTATCTCGGGGTTCCATAGAATAGGTGACAAGTGGGGGAGAAGTCAAAATCATGGGGCCCATGATTTTGACTTCTCCACCTATAATAAGACATGTGGCGATAAGTGCGTAAGAATAAAGGAGAGAGATATCATATGAGGAGAAGTCAAAAAAATTGGGAGAAAATAAAATGACTTCTCCCCATATTTTGCCAACTGTCGCACAATGTATGGAACCCGAGAGGAGTTTCTGGCTTCGCCCGAGACAAGCCAAGCCCATTTTCAATGGTCCTATCGTCATGTGATGTTGACTATTTGACAAAGGAGAATATTGAAATTTAAAGGTATACTCTCCAAAAGAAAAAAAAAAAAAAATTTGGTATGAAGACTCCTCATACCTAAAATTTTTAGCCTTTGTTGGTGGTCTGTGTGCGCATAGTAGGGGTGTGACCGAGCCGAGCCAGCTCGGATTCGACTCGAAATAATTTGAGCTTGAGCTTTTATTTTGGATTCGTTGATTCGAACCGAGCCGAGCCTTAAAGTGAGCTCGAAAAACAAACGAGCCGATTTTTATAATAATACACTTTAAAAGTTAAATTTATATTATATATTTAGTATACTTTTTAACTCAAAGCTTTCATGTGAGTCACATGACTTTAAAAAAAAATAAATGATAAAATATATTTAGTATACATTAACATAATTATTTCTGTTTAAGTTTTGACTCAAACTTTCACACGAGTCACATGACATCCAAAAAAAAAAAGCATTTTTAATGTTTTTGTATTGAATTTAGTGCTTATCAATGTATTTAAAAAAACAAAAATTATCGAGCCGAGTTTGAACTCAACGATTTGTGAACAAGTCAAGCCGAGCCTAAGCATCTGTAAAATTCCAATGAGCCGAACCCGAGCAATGCCCAACTCGGCTCGTTTACACCCCTAACATGTAGCCTCCATTAGAGGGTGTGTGGGTGCAATGGCCTTGTGGCATGCCGTTTGTGCGTGTGTAGGTGTGTATTAAGTAGAGTTTGGATGGGCAACAAAGCTAGTTGTTGGCCGTCCATGTCTTAGAAAGATGGGTCCTACATTCAATGCAGGTGAACCCCACATTAACAAAGGGGTGGACCCTACTTTTTAAAGACAGAGACGCACAATAACACAATCCATCTAAACTCTATTAAGGGGGTGTAGCCTGAGAGATGGGTAGAGCCGAGGGAATGAGAGCTCTAATGTATTTGTTACAAACAAACACTATAGCCCATTAACTTTTTTTTTGTATTTTTTGGTTTTTGGTAATTCGAGGTACTCGCAACCCTTTTGGGTTAGGACTAATCCTAGAAGGTGCGACAAGAGCCCGCAACCCATCACATCAGGTAAGTCCGGAAAAATCCCATGCAAGGCTGACCTCAAAGAGGGAGTGAGAAGCTTCATGAGGTGTAAGTCCCGGGACTATCGCTCATGAACTTGCTCCTTAAATTTTTATTTTAAAAAAAATCGCATGCTACGCCCCCAATGCCCTTGTGCAAGAGAATCCCGGCTAGGCAATATACACCAGGTTTTCCCTTCGGCACATTTTTTATTGTCTGAGTTTTTATCTTTGTTTTATTGAGACGCAATTTATCAAGGTGAAATCAACGAGAAGATGATTAGACCAAAACACATAATGTTTTGCGTCACATTATGTTATAGCAACTTCGTCGCGAAAACAATACAATAGCTTACACAGATTTTAAGTAGGATATGAACGATCTGATGCCTTACGAAAATTATTACAAGAACAAATGACACCTAAATTCCAATTTCAAATCGAAATAGCATGTTCCGACACCCAAATCCTAAGATTTATATAGAATGTCCCACCCAATGTCCAATCGAAATAGATTGTTTCATTCTAGTTCAACTTGAAAAAACCAGAATTGAAAACTATGTGCTCCTCTACATATCAAGAACGAGATTAGATCACAGCCCATTGTAATCGAATTCTCTTGAATTCAATTACATATGTGTCACAAGTAGATTGGATGAGGAAAAAGAAAACAAGAAATTCAAATTAAATTTTTTTTTTCTCTTCTAATTCTCATCTAACGCATGTAATTGAATTCTCTTGAATTAAATTGCAATTGACTGTGATCCGATCTCATCAAGAATACCCCTACATATTTCCTAAAGAGCAATAATCCTTTCCTCAGGCGATGAGGTGACTATTGCTCCTCGCTCTTACAAAGCCCCGTTAATGCCTTGAACTGAATAAGTTTTCACTTCTGTGATTTAAAAAATATCTAAATTTTTTTTTCGAAACATCAGAGTTACATGTTTTAACCCTAGGGTAACAATTGCTCCTCGCTCTTAGAAAGCCCCTCTAATGCCTTCCTTAGCTACAATAGAGCAAGCCTTTAAAAATTATGTTTTTCTTTTCTTTCTGAAGTGTAGCAAAGAAGTTATTAACATTATTAATCGACTATTGTTTGTCCCCTACAAGAAAATCTTAGATCCTCTACTAGCTGGTAGCATATATGTCAATTTCAATTAAAGGGACTAAAAAAGAATTACGATTAAAATAACATTACAAAGTCTTACCAGGTCTGGAATTTATTGGATCTTACAAAAAGAAGATCAAGTCTTCAATTGTTACTTTGAAAGACTGTCTCACTGCTGTAATATCCGAAGGCCATTCAAGGAGGAGAATCTAATTGATCAACGAATTTATGTAAGTGCAATTGCTAATCTAAAGTCTTAGACTATCTGAATAAAATTTCAGGATTTTACGACAGCCCAGATACAATGGACAAAATATACGTTCCATTAGAGTATAGTTTCCCAATATTAATGGTACATTTAGGGCGGTGTTTGATTACGAGTATTGGTTTGTACAGTGCTAGTGCTAGTGCCAGTGCTAGCGTACGCAAACATTAACATTCTTCGGGCAGTGAAAATTTGATGGAATTATCTTTACTATTATAATGCAAGAGGCTGGCATAACCTGATTTTTCCGAAATTTCTAAACTACCCTTATATAAAACAAAACTTTGATTTAATGTTTTACTTTAATTCTCAAACTATCCATTGCTCATCTATCTATTTAAATAATAGAATCATAGCCAATGGGATGGAACTCGGGGAGAGTTCAATCACACATGCGGGTTAACACGTGTCCCTTTTAAATCTTATTGAATATGGTTAACTCCTTCCCCTTGCTCTCAAGTGGATCGCACGTGGCATCTACTAGTTGTAATAATAGGAAGAAAGTTAGGCAATGTTTTAACATCAAATTTTCTGTTTAATACAAATATGCCACTCATAGCACCTAAAATTACAAAAGTGTCACCTAAAAATGACCGGAGTGAATACAGAAGGATCAGGGATTTTTTTTTTTGGAGTAGAAGGATCAGGGATTGCTTTCGCTTGTATCCTCTTAAGCCTACATCAGAAAAAGAATGCTCCCATAGGCTAAAATTTAAAATTCTGTGCACAACCCAGTTACCCTGTTGACTTAACATATTGAATTCTGGCATTATTGCATTGGTTCCACAATACCTTGAGAACAAAACCTTCCAAAAATATTCAGATTGTTCCGTTCTCATAATCAATTTTTGATTAGGAGGGATACCAAACGCCCCTAGGACCTAATGAGTCTCACTTCCTTCGCATGCTTATATGATCATTGGGATCAATCATTAGGGGCCATTTGGTATTGTTTTTCAGAAACGGTTTTTTACTTTTGGAAACCGAAAAAGGTAATGATATCGTGTTTGACAACTTATTTTTAGGGAATGATTTTAAGAATCATTTCATAATTTTAGTGGGAAAAAAGGCTTCTTAGATTTAAATATGAGAAAAACACTCTTAAAAACATAATTAATTATAATAATCAAAACTTTTGAGAATTAATATTTTTTCTAGCATGAAAGAACAACCGTGTTGAGGAGTGTATAAGACATTCGATTAATTGAATGGTTGAGATCGGATTTGTACACGACATCACAAAAAAGTTCAAGTCCATTATCACACACATAAAGGAAAATAATCACCTCTTCGGTCAGGAGGGCGTCTCGAGGCCCTTTTCCTGCCACATGTCCCTTATTAATTCTCTTTTAATTGTGGTTAAATTCACTCACTCCTAGGGTTCACCCATCCGAGGTTTGAAATACAAATAATCTCGACGATTTCGTCCTTCAATCCGAACCAAAATTTTGAAAATTTTAGTTATTTCGGAATTCCGAATTATTAATATCTTATATATATATATATATATATATATATATATATAATATTTATTGAAATTTTGTATGTTGGAAAATCATATTTTATTAAAATTTAATATATTTATATAAATATTATTATTTTATTTTTAAAATAAATATATAAAATTTTGAAATTTCACAAAATTTCGATAAAAATGTCAAAATATTTTGGAATATTAATAATAAAAAAAACTATTTAAAAACAAATTTCTAAAATATCGTTGAAATTCTGAAATTTTAGAATTCTAAAATTTCACTCGAAATTTCCAAAATCTCTTTCTGAAATCCTATTTTCCGAAATCTAAGTCATTTGGATATCAGGGGTTGGGCAAAACTGGGATTTCATGAAATTTCACGAATTTCAAACTTTGCACCCATCTCCCATTGGGTTTTAGAAAAATAAATTTAATCGTAGGGATTAAAAAAAAATTTAACCCGAGTTCATGAGCAATTAAAGGGCCTCTGTGATAGTTCGCCCTTCACCTGTGGAGCAAACCACTCTTATCAAAATCAAACCGGACCCGTTGGTTGAACCGGAAAAATTGGAAACCGATCCCCTCGCCGGTAAGGGTGTATTCGAGCCGAGCCGAGCTTAGCCATGCTCGAGCTCGGCTTGAAGGTGTTCAGACTAAGCTAAGCTCGGCTCGGCTCGAGCTCGAATGCAATTCAAATTTTAAGGCTCGAAGCTCAACTCGAACTTGGGATATCAAGCTCGAGCCGAGATCGGCTTAGCTCGAGCTTGGCTTGACCATATCACTACCTGTGATGAACCCCCATTTTTACACCTCTGCGTAATCACCTCCTCTGCTTAGAACAAAGATCATTTTCATACCGTTCTTCAGTTTCTTTTGAGGAGATGGATACACTCCATTCTCACGCTTGGTTTTGAGATGTCTGAGGAGATAGGTATACACTATGCTGGCGAGATGTGGTGAACCCCATATTAATGGCTTGGTTCTTGAACCCCATTCAGAACCGGGAAAGATGGGGAGAATTTTTTTACAAAACGTACACGGTCGAACCGGATTGGTTGAACCGGTGGAACCCACAACTGGCCACTCTGTCAGTTTGATGCCGGGTTATGATCAGCTGAAAACAGTGGAGCAAACTATTACTCCTCATAACAGTTAATACCGTTAAAACGTTTTATTTCGTTATTGTGAATCAACGATCTCCGAGAGAAGCACATATTGAAGGGCTTCATTGAGTTTCGCAGACCTCTCTCTCTAAATCCACCATTGATGATTTGTTTTTTTCCAAATTAGGGTTGTTGGGTTAGTCGAGAGAGGCTGAAAATTTTGGATTTTGCTCATCGATTTGGATTACAACGGAGAGATTCGAGAAAGTTTCGGACCATCAAACAACATCTGCTTGGATACATAATCTACTAAAGGTATGTGGTGGTTCAAATTCAATAATCCCTATTTTGGTTCGTTGAATTGCATAAGAGAAGAAGATTTCTTCAATTATTTGAATATTGGTTATTTGGGTTCTTTATCGATTCAAACATTCATATTTGATTTTGTTTATCATCTTTGGTTATTAGGCATCTCAGAAAAAGAAAAGTGTTAATCTCTCAGGATGAATTTCGATTTTCTTCTCTTTGTTTTTTTATTTTATTTTTGTTTTTAATTTTTTCAGGGTTCATTCATATGTAAAATGACATATTTTGGTGGTGTAGCTGTGGAAAAAGTCGTTTTTTCTACCTGATTTTAGAAAGGCAATAGTTTTTTTTATTTAAGATTTGTTGATTGACATTGTTTGTCAATTGCCCCCAAATTCTAGGGTAAAAATTAGTTTGAATCCTAAGCATGGTTGCAGATTTATTACTGATGTTTGCATCCCTATAATATAGCATGTTCTCTTGCGTGGCTTCAAAGCAAGAGTAGATTTATAGGATCACATGAGTCAGATGAGAAATATGGAATATACTATCTTGTTTCAGTCTATTGCAGTTCAGATTTGATGCAGATAAAATGTATTGTTGCAACTGGTATTTTCGTTCGGCAATGCCTCCCCTGCTCTGTACTATGTGTGTAACCCTAGGACTAAACAATGCATCACTCTGCCTAAACCCCGAATAGAAACTTATAGTGACATGGCCACACTGGATTTGTATCCTTTTATCTTTCCCCCACTACAAAGTTGTAGGCTTCTCACCTAAATGGAGAAAATTTAGTGCCCTATGTTTTTTGTTTGGCCTCTTTGGATCATGTCATCTTTCTTCAGAAAGAGGTTGGAGGAGGCTTGCAGAGTGAAAAGTGGAAAAGAGGAATATAAGGGCCAGCCTGAAGATTGCACTTGAACATTGTAGTAAGAATCTGGTCTGATTTTCTTCGTTAACCTTTTCATTCTCTAGTTTGGTTTTTCATTCAATTTATGTGCTGAAAAGTGTTTGTAGTGATTAACTACTTGAGACTTGAGGGAGAGAGTGACATATTATTTGGTATAAAAAAGAAATGGAAAATTGATGTTCTCATATTTGGCTCATGAACAATGTTTTGATGCTAAGGTTTATGTTGGTTTTCCAGTGCCGAGGGAATGTTTGCTCTCTTGATAGGCCTTTCATAGTTTTCCAAAGATCCCTATTGCAGATTATTTTTAACATGTTGGAAATTTAGGAGGTTGAATTTACATCAGTCTGTTGTTATAACTTATAACTAGTGTTTCTATAATAGTGTGATGTAATTTTATTGCTTTCATCAAGTAACTGTAGTCTGTCGTGGGCTTAAGATTTTACTTAAGATATAAATGACCCCAAATGGTCCTTGATCTAATTAGGGGGGCAGATACCCCCTGAACTATATATATATTATACTATGTTGTTTAAGGGGCAGCTGTCCCCCTGAACTTTTGAAAACAAAATATATCACTTAAAATATGTTATTTAATTATTTGACAATGCATAGCCATAGGGCAAGGGGATAGCTGTCCCCATAAACAAAGAGAAACAATACCCATAGGATATGTATGAAACTTATGGCCGAGATGACCCACGAACTTGGTGGTCAAAAAAAATTCTTGTGTGTTTGTGGCATGCTTGTTGTGTATGCATTAAAATAAGTTTGAAGTCACTCATAAAAACTGATGAAATTTTAGTAGTTGGCAGGTTTTTATTTAATAGAGGGTACTTTTACTTGTGTTCCTGATTAAGTGATTATATATTTGCAACTGATATGGTCCAGAAATCAATTGGAAGGCAAGACTGAATTTGTGTGTATTTATACATCATGCTACTATAAAGTGAGATTCTTCTTCCCTTTTAAGGAATTTTTCTTTCCTTTCCTTTCCTTTTTGAATTTCTTATTTCTTACCTGTGTAAGGTTTCAATCTTGCAATGGTAATATATAACATTCACTGTGTGAATAATGTACTTCTTTTCAATTCCTAACTCCATGAATGATTAGGAATTTGCTACTAATGAGAGTTTTTTACTACTACGCATCCTAAAAATGGCCCTTTTCTTTTGTTTTGCCATGTTGCTAGACATTCACAGGAATTTGTTTAGTGGTGGCTTTTACATGGTGTTCAAACATATACTCCATTTATTTGAATCTTCTTTCTGTTATAATAACTAGTGTCAGTCTTGGTTTGGCTGTAGAGAGTCCTAACTGATCTTATGATTTCTAGGTGGCTAATACTGTTCCTTTTACTGATATTATATAGACCAAGCATGGTTTAAATGATCATGTGTTGTGACTTTTTGCTATGTGACATGTCACTAAGTCTAGGTGGATTATAAAAGTTACACTGTTTCGGTTGCCAATTTTCATATGTTTCGGTCAAAGTCAGAAAAAATTTCAGCATCAAGTCTTACATTGCCCTTAATAAAATGCCGGATGTCTCCAATCCCGAACCTACTCTTTCTCAACACTTTCACTCCTAAGGTATTTTCTTGTGCTTGTTTGATTAATAAGGCCTTATGGACATAGTCGCGATGATCAAAAAGAAATTTTCAATCTAGAAACAAAGTTTGTTTTAGTGGATTTTAAACCTATAAGGCCGTTAATTCTGTTTATGCATTTGTACAAGATTGATTGGTTGAATATTGGATTCTTAGGGTGAAAAGGGGAAACATATTCAAAAACCTCAAAATTTTGGGTTTTCCCCTAGTGTAAATTTTGAGTTGTGTAATTTATATGTTACAAAGCTCAATATAATCTTTGTTGATAATTTTATTTTCCTCGCTTAAAACTTTATTTTTATTTTCACTAGTTAAAAATATAGTAATCATTATAACAAGAGTATGTACTGGGAAAATCACTACCTTTATTTTGAAACAATATTAGATGTTAACTTCACTTTATTAAACTCCGTAACATCATCTTAGGTGGTCTTGCTCCTATTTCCTTTCTTCCTTAGTTGTGATCTCATTGTACCTAGGATCCCCACAACTTCGATCTATTCAACCAGGAGGAGTTCGAAATCGTGACTTCAGGTGTGACAGACCAGGATTCTAATCAACTTAGCGATTGCTCCCCATAATGCTCTCTCAATGAGAGCTCATATTAAAAAAAAAAACCGGAAAGGTGGCAACCATGAATTGACTTTTGAAAAAACCGTTAAAGACTGAAAGATCGCTTCCTTGTGGCATTTGTTTTTTGTCAATGCTTTTGAGTGATAGGGGAGTTGCCTTTTCCCTCTTTATCTTGGATATCTGAATAGAGTAGTGACAGGATCGTTGCTTGGTTCACGCATTGCATTTGGTTGGAAAAGGGATAGGGGGTTATTGTGAATTTTGTGATGAGAATAAAGTCGTTGAGTTGTTGATCGAGCACCAAACATTTATGATTAACAATTTATAAAAAAGTTAAAATCAATTAGGAAAGTTGTCAAAGCAATATATCCTTGCATATTTTATATTTTTTTTGCATTATCTCCCCCAAATAGAAATGATGCCTTTGAGCTAATCTATAACTCCTTGTTGACATGACCTCAGTTAAAATTAGCATTTTAAGATTTTTTTTTTGGCTTTTATTTAGATTACATGGATCTTGAATATTTATAGTGTGAGATCGTAAGTCCGATTCTCATAGAGTCAATCATACAACACAATAATTTAACCTATTTAAGTTGTTTTTCTTTAATTTCTTATGCAAAGCTATTATCTAGTGTATCATTTTCATGAACATGTAGTTATGAAGAAAATGAGTTTTTTAAAAATCATTTCTTGGAGTATCCATGTGTGTTTCCTACTATTCCCACATCCTTTTTGAACTTTCGAAAATTTCTACCAGAATTTTGACATATTCCCCTTTTAAAAGGATGAAATGAAGCCCGGCATTGAGATTTGAACCTTGAGGGCCAAAAATCCCTATGTGTGTGTGTGTGTGTGTTGGAGGTGCAAGTCAACCCGGTCAAAAGAAGAAAGAAAACCATGGATGGGTATTGAATTTACAATTTTTTGGGAAACGTGGTTGGAGTAAGAATATAAACTATAGAAGAATCCATTATATTTACATAATCTTCAAACCCCTTGATGTATATGTTCTTCAAAAATATCCATCAAATTCTGCAGTTTGAGCATATGAAAGGGCTCGGAAAGAGGCAGACATGTGCTGGCCAACAGTTCACGAGACACTTGATGCATGGTGGGCCGAGACAAGGGATTTGAACGTATGCATGCCAAAGCGAGGATCACTGTTGAAACCAGATCTTGTGCAATGAGACCAGTTGGGGGTGGAAGGCGTTGGTCTAATGCATTCATGAGGAGCAGATCACATCCTTTGGATTGCAGGCATGAGAGGAGTTCACTAGGGTGCTTTCCCACTAGTACTTCTAATGCGACAACTCCAAAACTGTATACGTCACATTTCTCTGTCACCTTCATCGTAGAGGCAAGCTCTGCCAGATAACATAGAGACATGAATGAAAAAGAGGTAGGAATATGACCATGTGGTCTGCTAATTTTATTATTCTTTCTGAGTGCATATCCCATCACTGTCCTATCTTCCTATGCCTATTTTAGATTACAAGATTCTTTTGCTTTGTATTGTAGAAATAAATTCACATTTATCCTTATAAAATATTGTGATGTACTTCCTTTTGTTCTTCTCTTTTTCAAAATCATTCGACCAATCTATACCTCTTCTTTTTTAAGTTGAAACTTCAAGGCTTTCTTATTTCATTAGATAAAACAACACCTTTGAGCGATTTTTGTTGACCCAACTTTTATAGGTCTTTTTACAACTTATTGAAAGGTTAGTAGTTGCTAGTGTGATTACTGAAATGGACATCTAGGGACGATATTCAGAAACTGAGGAAGTTTTGTTAAAATGGTTTGAAATTAGGGTTTAGGGTGTATTTGGAATGTATCCAAGACAAATAAGTAGAAGAAAATATCAAACAAATTAGTAATAGAATAGTGTAGGTTATGACAAGAACAAACTTACCTGGTGCAATGTAGCCGTACGAACCGACTGGTGCCGTCCAGTTAGTCTCACCTGCTCTCAGCAACCTTGCCGTCCCAAAGTCTGAGATCTTAGGCTCAAACTCCGAGTCCAATAAAATGTTATTCCCTGATATGTCCCGGTGCACAATAGCTGGTGTGCAGTCATGGTGCAAGTAAGACAAAGCATGCGCCACCCCTCTGATAACCTTCAACCTCACCAACCAGCCCAACATCATCGCCTCTTTCTCCACATGCAAGAACTTTCCCAAACTACCCCTTTCCACATACTCAAATACCAAAAACATGCATTCCTTGAATGAACAGAATCCATACATCTTCACAATATTCCTGTGCCGTATTTCAGTCAGTGCATGTATTTCGGACTCAAAACTCTTCTTCCAGTCATCTTCAGAGAATCCATTTTTGTCAGATGACGATGTGTGGAGACGCTTTACAGCGAATATTTCGCCCGTGGGAAGCAATGCTTTGTACACGCTTCCTTGTCCACCTTTTCCTATGCAATACTTCTCATCAAAATTCTCTGTAGCAGTGACGATTTCCTTAAACACTAAGTTTCCATTGTAATTCCATACTGAGAATGAATTGTTACCTCCTGAATCGCGGTTTTCTACATCTCGGCCGTTGCGAGGAGTACGTTGGCAGATGAAAATCCCAAACAAAATTAATAGAAGTACGGCAGTAGCGACTGGAACGACTACAGCAATGACAAGTTTCCATCTATTGCTTTTGCTGCTGTTTTTAGATGAAGCACTGTTACTACAAGGACTCAGGCCGTGCACTTTTTCGCCGCAGAGACCAGGATTACCGACCAATGCCTCAGGAAGAGCTTTCTGAAAGGCATCATTATCTGGAAGTGGACCCTCCAGGTTGTTATATGATACATCAATAAATTGAAGGCTTAGCAAACCCTGCAGGGCGGAAGGTATCGTACCAGATAGCCTATTGTTTGAAAGATTCAAAATTTCTAAGTATCTCAAGTTTCCGAGCTGTGGCGATATCTCTCCGCTGAGTAAATTATGACTGAGGTCTAGGACAGACTGTAAGGCCACTAGATTTCCGAGCTGGAACGGGATCGTGCCATTTAAATCATTGTTGCTGAGTTTCAAGGACATTAGTGCTTGGCAGTCCCCAAGTTCCTCTGGTATTGGCCCACTTAGTTTGTTTGCCGACAAATCCAAATTCCGTAGATCTGATAGCCTTCCAATCTCTGCCGGTATCTTCCCTGAGAGCTGATTGTTGCTCAAATTCAGTTTGTATAGAATTGAAGATGAATTGAAAAGCTCAACTGGAACGTTTCCTGTTAATTGATTAAAAGAAACACTGAAGTCTTGCAGCTCTGTCAACTTTCCAAACTCCAATGGGATTTCACCTGATATCATATTTGCTGATATTCTGAAGTATTCGAGGCTCTCACACTCTCCCCAATTTGGTGACAAGACGCCAGACAGTTGGTTATCACCCAAGTCAATGTATTTCAGATCGGGATAGACACCAAATGCATTCGTGATATCTCCGTCAATGAGGTTCTGTTCAAGACGGACTCTGCTTAAGCCGGTGCAGTTTCTAAGGCTTTGAGGGATTGGTCCTGCAAGTCTATTTTCATTGGCTGATAAGTATACGAGCTTACCCCCTCCACAAATTTGGGGAGGAATCTTTCCGGAGAAATTGTTGTAGGAAAAGCTCACATTTGTTAGGGAACTGGGGCCAAAATTTTCAGGTATGCTACCAGAAAAGTTATTACTTAGAACATAGAGGAGAATCAACTTTTCCAAGCGGATTATCGATGAAGGCAAGGTTCCTTGCAGCTTGTTTGCACTGAAGTCAAGAAATTCTAAGCTTTCCATGTTACCTAATTCATAGGGAAGGATTCCGCTGAGTTGGTTATAGGAGAGATTTATTATGACGAGCCTAGATAAGTTTCCTATGCTGGGAGGGACTGGACCAGTGATAGAGTTGTAGGCCAATTGAATCTCTTTCAAATTCGACAATTTCCCAATCTCTGAAGGTAGTGGACCTGATAATCGGTTCTGAAATAGGTACAATAACTCGAGCTTGTGGAGTGATCCAATTTCAGGCGGGATTGTTCCGGATAGGTTATTTTCCTGGAGTTGCAAAGAAATGAGTTCGGTCCAGTTGGATAGAAAATATGGATGGATTTCACCAGATAGTTGATTGCTGGATATTCCGAGCTCAGAGATTCTGGTTAATGAGGTGATGGAAAGAGGCAAAGGACCTGAGAGGTTGTTTATTGACAGTGCAAGAAAAGTAAGGTTGGTGCAAAAGCCAAGCTCATCTGGGATGCTGGAATTCAGGCCTGCTTTTTCAAGATGTAATCTCTGAAGCATCTTAAGGTTTCCAATTGAAGATGGTATTGGCCCGTGAAACAGATTCTCATGCAATTCAAGGATTCTGAGGTTGGACAAGAGTCCAATTTCGTAAGGTATCGAACCATTCAACTTGTTTGTTCCCATCCTCAAGTGTTGAAGTTTTGTAAGATTACTAAGTTCTACTGGAATTGGTCCCTCAAATGAATTAGTTGTCAGGTTAAGAAATTCAAGGTTCTTGAGACTAGTCGAGAGTTTAACAGGAATCAGACCTGGGATGAGATTATCTGACAAGTCGAGAAAGACTAGCTTTGGGCATTTAAAAACGAACGGAGGGACCTCCAATTTCAGAAGGTTGTAATTGAGCCAGAGTTCCGTTAATGACGCCATGCCCTTAAATTGAACTGGGTCTGGATCCTCAAGATAGTTTGCTCCAAGATTAAGAAGCCATACCTTTTGTAGATTGCTAAGCTGATATGGAATTGGACCCATGAGTGAATTGTTGTAGAAGCGAAGCACACGGAGTTCTAAGAGGTTTCCAATCTCCGAGGGAACCTTGTCAGTGAAGTTGTTGCTACTCAGATCAAGAAAAGTGAGTTTTGTTAGAGCCCCAATGCGGTCCGGGATTGCCCCAACAAGGTTGTTGAGGTTACAATTGAAGGAAGTGAGATTTGGAAATGCAGAGAAGTCAAATTGGTTAAGAGTGCCATCTATGCCTGAATTGTTAAGGTTTATCTCGACAATGCTCCCAGCGTCGTCACATTGAATTCCGATCCAGTTGCAGGGATTGCTACTGCCATTACGGATGGACCATGAAGGGAGAGATTGAGAGATTAAGCTGTTCTTCCATTTTAGAAGAGCTTCTCCTTCTTTTTGTGCTGAGATTTCTAGAGAAAAACAAGCCAGGAAGAGAATGAGAAGTGTTTTCTGCAATGTTTCTCTCATGGCTACTGTTGCAATGATTTGTATAATGGTAGGATCAGAATTTAAAGGAAGAGATCTCTAGAGAAACAGAGAAGATATAACCAAAAAAATTTAATGCGGAAGATATTTAAGTTAGAAGTTGTTAACAGAATAATTTTAATTTTTGCTTCTTTGACTGCCACTTTTCTTTGGTTCTTGATAGATACAATCTCATTTTGACTTTTTAAACATTCATATTAACGTTACTTTAAAAATTCTCCCACAAACTTTCTTTCCCATTGGAGGGTAGGACCCACACACCATAGGTCTCACAAATGAAACCTCATTAATAATATAACAGACCAGAGCCGTCCATTCCCTAGACTTTTCTCACTTTGTTTTTTTTCTTTTAAATGTGATGGCTTATTCAGTTTTTAGAGGGTTAGGGCAAAACCATGTCGGGTTAGACCATGTTTGGTAAGAATATTCAAGCTATGACCTATGAGCCCGGACCAAGTATCCAACTATAAACGGGTTGAAGAGGTAAGCCCAAACCCACTTACCTAACATGTTTAAAATAAGTATTAATTAATTAATAAAAAAATTATATTTTTAATTATAAAATTAATGTTTAATAAATATATTTTTTACATAGTTAAATACGTTATTTGATAAATTGATTAGGTATTTTGACCTATCAGTGTCAGGATTAGGGAGCCCCATCCAAACCCGACCCAATCATGAATGGTTTGGGAAAACTAACCTGACAGACGCGTCTAAAACTAAGTATCCAACTTTAACTGAGCGTGACGGGCTGGGTCAGAAAATTACCGCTAAAGTGAATCCATCCTTCTGTTTTTCTTTTTCCACAAAGGGAAGCGGTCTTTTGAGAAAGTCATATTGATGGCGTTCTTGGACTTGTAGGATGATATTATCCGAAAAAATCAAGTCATCCCTAATTTTTTTTTGATAAATGTGGAAAGGCTCATACTAGTCTCACGTTGCTGCATAGGAAATACTCCCACCCTATACAATCGATATTGAGGAAACTCAGGAATTGACCTCGAGACCTCTGGGTTTACGAAGGGTTAAGTCATCCCTAATAAATAGTGTAATTTATAATTTTTTTCCCACTTTTAAACGAATTGTGCAATGATCAACGAGGTGTGACTCATGTGAGATTTTCCACCCCTCATGTGAGATTTTCCACAGCCCTGATTGCAATGACTTGTAAAATTACATATATGTGTGTGAAAAGGGATCACGAGACATCAAAAAAGAACACCTATGTTCACACACGGGGCACAATCATACAATTAGAAGATTCAACGGCCACATAATCCTTGTATATATATACACACACTAAGCATTTGAAGTTCTCCTTGATTATTTAACTTTGTGACGATGGCCCCAACAAACAAGAATGGAAAAAATAACTGTGACAATCTAAGCCGGGTAGTGGGAGTAGGTGATCGATTTTCAAAGAAGAATATCAAATCCGTGATTGTAAAGAGTTCTCTTGTTCTATGCTTTGAAAAGTCAAACTATATTATTCTTGCCCTTGACCAATTGGATCTAATTTAAGGATATCTGTTCTTTAAAAGCAAGTATAGAGGCTATTCGGGTTGCCCGGTAAAGAGGCCTCGTGTAGGTAACGAGGACGTCAAGGCCACAAAATAGCTAATGGAGATAGATGAAGATGCAGTAAGATAATAGGACTGGTCTCTTACGAAAAGATGGAACTATACTTTAATTTTATTGGAAAAGACTAAATTATAATTTAATTTTAGTGAGATTGATAATTAATACATAGATAAAAAGATTTGGAATCCTCTATGGTTATAACTAGATTTTTTAGAGTCTAGTTACAACACAAAAGCCTTTTTTAGCGTTATTTAACTCTAGTTACTAACCTTAACATTTAGAGTTAAGTTTTTCGGAACATTTATTTTTTAAAAATCAATGTTAAATGGTTGAATCCCAAGGGTAAATGGATCTTAATCACAGTTAAAGTGTATTAAAAGAGACGTATTGACATTGGGACATATCTAGACTCCAAGGAATCCAAAAATAATTATAGAGATTTTCAAGTACTGTAAAAATATCTTGGAGAACGTCTACAAGTTCACCAATTGAGTGAGCTTTCGATTTCGACTCATTAACCAATGAGCTTAGTTCGTTTCTTAAATTAAGAGTCTTGAGCTTCCTAGCTAGCTGACCACAGTGTCCACATGTCCCTTTTAATTCTTTTTTAATCATAGTTAAACTTAACTAAATGATGATGATTATTATTATTTTTAAAAAATCAAAGTTGGATGAATGATCCTTAAGGGTGAGTGAATCTCAATCACAATTAGTGGGTGTTAAAAAAAGGGAAGGCATGGACCAATATGATCGCACGGGCTGATCCATTCTGTTCTTTTTCCCTGTTTAGTGAGGTTGAACAAGTTTTAACTAGTGGTAAAATAAAAGTTTTACTGTTACATGTCAATTTACAATTGGGTTTAGTTTGGGAGAAGATCCTGTGATCCGTTTTCTATTTTCCTTTATATGCTATGTTTGGTTGTCGAGAAAATAGGTGAAAATATGGAAAAGAAAAGAAAATTTTGAATTTGTAATATAATTTTTAGTTGAGTTTTGTCCCATTTTCTTTTCTTTTCCATGTTTTTACTTATTTTTTCAGCAACCAAACATAGGGTATTGTTTTATAGGTCAAACGACATGGTTTTGCCGTTGTAAGTCAGATGTGGACTTTGACTGTGTGGGCAACCGGTTGGTGAGCCTTGGTGTGGGAGTGCTCCACTTTAGGGTTTTTTTTTTTGTTGGTTATAATGCTCCACTTCAGTTTTTTTTATTTTTAGTTTGACGTTACGGCAAATGGAAAGAAACAAAAAGGGTTTGGTACGTACTAAGAAAAGATTTTTTTAGTGGAGCACTACCAAAGGTTGACACGTGTTTCTTTGGTACGCACTAACAAAATGGGCAAATTCTAAGTGGCTCAAGGGGAATGGGATTTGGTCTGGCGCTCGTCCCACATGTTGACTCGTGTTTCTTTTAACACCCCCTTAACTTGTGGTCAAGATCCACGGACCCCTAGGGTTCAACCATGTAACCTTGGTTTTAGAAAAAGATATTAAAAAAATTTTAACTACAAGAGTTAAAAACTTGCCCCCCTCCCCCGAATTTTTTTGTCCTATATAATATAGTCTTCCCCCCTCTCAATTTTTTTTTTGTCATATATATAGTGGGCCCCCCAATGGAGTCCCCCTTATGCCCTTGAGGTTGCCACATGTCCCTATTGACACCCCTTAACTATGGTTAAAATTCATCAAATCTCAGGTTCACCTACTTATCTTGGTTATTAGAAAAAAATATTTAAATAATTTTAACCTTAGAGTTCATGAATTTTAAACTAAGGTTTAAAAAGAAATTTGATATTTTTTTTAAAACCAAGGCTAGGTGGGTGAATCTTAACCACAATTAAAGGGTATTAATAGGTACACGTGGCGACCTCATTGTCATTACCGGGAAAAAAAAATTCTCAAAATAAAAAAACTACCTCAAATTTTTTTTTCTCATGGCCCCAAATTCCATACCTTCAAATCAAAAAAAAATTTATACATGTATTTTGGCCCTCCAATGAAAAATTCCTACCTCTGCCCTGGCTAAAAGGGCATCAAATGGATTTTGTGAGAGAGCCAGACGGCCAGACCAAGTCCGATCCTGGCTCAAGGCTGTGGTGGTTAGTCCTACATAGATGTTTAACTGTGATTAAATTTCATTAACCCTTAAGAAGAAAGCACCTACTCTTAATTTTTAAAAAAAAATTAATTACATTAGTTAAAACTTTTTAACTAGAGTTCAGGATTTTGTGAGAGCAAGTAGAAATAGTTCACTCCTCACCCATTTGCTCAGCCAACTATTGATACCCATGCAATTTGACTCCGTCCACATCATGGAGAAGGGATTTCACATGATCACTAGTGTACATGGTATGAAAGCAAGCTCGCAAAAAGTCATCGGTCTTACATCTCATTGTTGTCTGACTATGAAAGCCTGAGGTTAAGATTCATTCACTTTTAGGATTCATCCCTTCAATCTTGATATTTAAAAGAAAAAGACTTTTATTATAATTTAGTTAAGCTTAATCATAATTAAAAAATGATTAAAAAGAACACGAGACCCTCAAGTCAGCTAGGAAAGGAACCTCGCGGTCCCCTTCAGAGAACTAATAACTTAATATTTTGAAATCTGTGTATGGGACTAGCACTCCAATTGTAGAAAACCGTTTCCCTAAAATAAAGGTTAACGGTAACCCCACCATAACTCAATCCGTGTCAGTCAAATCCATGCAAAGCTTAAACTTCGTCACCATTTGGTCCCTCGGAGGAAAACCCGTTCTCAAATTTCTATACTTTTTTTTTTGGGTTATGATCAGCTATATCATTTATCTATCTATATTAGGGGTTAGGGAGGTTGGAGGGTTAGAACTCAAGGGTGGGCGCTCAACGGCCACATCAGGACTCGAACACAAGTCGCTCCTTCCCAAAAGGAGATACACTACCACTGGGACAAACCACTGGGAAGTGATTATAAACTCGAAGTATAAGTTTTTGGGAAGTGATTATAATTAAACTCGGTACTATGGAGAGTTGAGCCGTTCCATGGAAATCCAACGGCACCAAACATTAAGTGGGTCCACCATTTTATCCATATGAGCCTTGTTAGATTTTCATTTGACGGCCAACTCTCTGGATAGTACCTACTATCGAAAGTTTATAATCACTCACGTAAGTTTTTTTTTGCCTTGGCGCTGAAAGGTCACAACTTTTGGGAATGTCATAGTCCTAACTATTATGAGGATTTTTTTTCCCAAATGAGACCAAAACGTAGTGAAGCATGTCCACGTGAAAGAAATGGGCTGGAAAGGTATGTCTAAATATGATAAATATTTTTCTACTAAGTATAGTCAACTAAAATTGAATAGAGCCAGACCTAGATTATTTTTCGTCCTCTGACCCGCTAGCCGTTCAGACGATGTTTGATGAGGATGTTTCGGATTCGAGTGATGCAAGAGTGAGTACATGATGATGGAAGTGATATGCATTGTAAATACTAGACACGGACCCAGGTTAGGGTTGATTCCTATACCCGACGTCAATTTAGCTATTCATCTATCTATCTATCTATATCTATACTAATACTATATGTCAGTTGGTTTCATATGGTATATCTCATTGGCCTCTATTTTCTAATCCGGTTCATGCAACATACTTCTAATTGATCCAATAAGAAAACGTCACGTCACGTCACCCTTTCAATTATTGTTCTTCCTTCCTAATTAAGTGATGTGTTAATTTCTCACCTTCACCCACTCACATTCTATTTTTTTTTTTAATTACAATTAAATTGTAACAATAAATATTTTTTTTTTCTAATTCTATTCTTTAATTGCAACTAATTAAGTTGTAACATTTAAATTATTAAAAATATGAAGTTTAAAGGTCTCTTCTTCCTTCCTTCCACATTCTCATTCTTTAATTGTAATTTATTAATTTGTAACATCTACCACCCTCAAATTTTCTAACTCTTGGTCTACCTTCTTCCTAATCCCCTATAAATAGTAGACAAATCCATAAGATACTTTTCATTCTCAAACATGTAACGATTTGACATGTTATACATTTTAGTTAGTATGGTTCAACATGGAGGTTTTTCATAAACATTAGAGCATCTAGACTAGAAATCTTATGAAGTTTGTTTTCACAACAGCTATTAGGAAGTTCTTAAGTCTGAGTGCATTATGTCATGAGTGCATTTTCGGGTACTATATTTTGAGTAATTCGATGTTATTGGAAACTGTCAGGTTTTGGTTCTAGTTCTGGCATTACTTATCTTTATACTTATGGGTCTCTACATGGAGCTTTGGCAGAGTATTAGTGTATTTTATGCACTATTTTGGATCTTCTATTTTTCTCTTGCAGTAACGATTTGAAATAGCATAAATTATTCTCACTGAAATTAATGAGATTCACGCTATCATTGATATGAGGAGTAAAAAATGAAATTCAAATTATTCTTGATATTCATTGGTGTTAAAGTATCAAGTGGTTTCATCTAAAGTTCTACATCTCTCAATTAATTGTAAAAAAAAATTAACAATAATAAACGAAGGAAAGAAATCTTTCTTAAAATAATTGTCTACCCTAAATCTCTCCTTATATATAAATAAATAAATATATATATATATATATATATATATATATATATATAAATTATATTGATTTACTTATGTTATGATTAATTATACTAACTCTCTAATTAGTAAATACTCTATAAGAAATTGAGTTTTTGACATGGTATCTCTATTTGATTTTTATTTTGCATTTTGTTGTATTATGCAAATTAATGATAGTGTTAAAGTGAGTCCTACTAGAAAAAAATTTAATTAGATGTTATTTCGGGTTGAATAATTGGAAGAGATTAATATTTTTTCTTCTATGTAAACTTTTATTTATAATAACTAATTATTTAAAGAACTTATTTATTTACAAGAAATATCATCAGTTCTAAAAAAAATTAATAATTTTAATACATTAAATTTTTAGATGAGTTGAGATAATTTTTTTTTATAATAATACAAACTTACTTTCTTGAAGTTTAAAATAATAAGATAAAAATTTATATATAATAATAAAATTATAAATTTTTAAATGATTAAATTAGCTACTTTTAATAGGATACATATGAAAAATCTCACAAGAGATGACTACACTATCATCATTTTTGTTCAATTTTATTTTTATATTCTTTTCTTCTTGTCTATTTTTAATTTTCTCATCATATTTTTTGTTTATTCATTTTCTTTCAACACCCCGTGCATTTGCACGGGGTTTTTGTTAGTATATATATATGCCAATTGGTTTCATGTGATATCTCTCAACATTTCTTTTCAAATTAACCACGTCACATGTATGTTGATACGACACATTCTCTAATAAGAATTTTTAATTAAAACAATTATTTCTTAAAATTAAATAATAAGATCTCAATTTAATTAAATATTAAATATGTTAAATGATAATTGTCAGCACCCCATTTTTACACCCCCTTTAAATCCTGGTTTAACCGTGGTTTGCTCCATTAAACCCTAGGACAACCCTTAGATCAAGCCCAACCCCGGCCCAAAACCCATGTGTTTATTTGTTAGGTCTTAGCCCCAAGGGTCCAAGCCTTGGTCCAAATCCTTAACCAAGGCCCAAGCCTAAGGAGGGTGGTTTAGAGCCCACTAAGCTGTCCAAGCTCCAAGTCCAAAACCCAAGCCTTTTGGACCACGGTCCATAGCCCATGAGGCAAATAAGCTAGAACCAAATGCCAAACTAAGCTTAGGAAATTTGAAATTTGGAGCTGAGAAGGAGAGTGAAGAGTAATGCGCATAAACCCATGCAGTCAAACTATTTCCTCTTTCATGCTTACCTGAGTATCCCAATCAGCCAACTCAGTTCCTCTTGCACCAAAGAGGTTTGCAATGGGCAGACCTCTCCTGCACACTCCTGCACTCTGCATTTGACCCTCCAATCTTTTCCCTTTTACACTCTTGCCACAAACCCTTGAATTCCAATAATTACCCACTCTTGAGAGATCGGAAGGGAGGCAGTAACTAAAAAAAAAATCCTGTTGCATAACACCTGAACCTCAAACCTCTTTGAGAACACTGCAGAACCCCCTTCTCCTTAGGATTTCCCAGCTACAGGAGCTCGAGTTTGTGCCTGAGGATTAGCTTTGGCTATCCTCCTTTGTACGGTCATCTCCCTCCTAAGCTTCTAGCATCCCTACCTTGAAGCCTTAGATATCTTGAAAGGGTAGGTCCTCTCTTGACTTCCCTTCCTGTTCCTTTATTTATTTGTTTTTTTGGTTTCTTCTCATTTGTATCAATATCCTAGTCCATTTCTAGGATTCAGAGGTCCCCACCTTCCCAGATTAGTGTGAGTCCCTTGCCTTGTTCTCAACAAAGCAAGAGGCCCTCATGAAGAAGGAGGGACTTTCTGTTCATTTAACGGTCTTGCTTTAGTTTATTCATTGCTTACTTTCAAGAGGGACATTCCTTTATTATCTACAAATTAACTAGGCCATGCCCAGGCCAGCAAAGAAAGACCTCCGAGCTGCTCTGATCAACAACAATATTGTCCTACTGTAGTTGAGTAGGCTGCCTTCACTGTTCACTTCATGTAAGAGAACCAACTTTTCAAGGAAGCACTTGGATGGTACAGTCCGAGAGAAGGGGATACAGAGAGAGACCTTCGTGAAAGGTCTCCCTTTTCTTTTGCAATCTCCCCAAAGCCGAGAGCCTCTCTCATCTTTTTTGCTTTAGTCTCTCTCCCTTGTGATATCCTGCCCCCTTATTTGATCGTTGTTTTTCTTGTTTGTAAGAAATATGAGTGGATAAAAATGGGGAAGCATAGAAAATTTAGTTGGTAAGGTGGCTAGTGGTGAGAAAAGAAAAAAAAGAAGTGAATAGAGGAG
Source organism: Tetracentron sinense (assembly GCA_015143295.1). Classification (NCBI taxonomy): domain Eukaryota; kingdom Viridiplantae; phylum Streptophyta; class Magnoliopsida; order Trochodendrales; family Trochodendraceae; genus Tetracentron; species Tetracentron sinense. The sequence continues at coordinate 32,150 of JABCRI010000431.1, read as the reverse complement.
GGATTATGAGAGACTTGGTCTCTATGATAAACACTCACAGAAACATATCCAAATAAGGAGGTGAGTTCGGATATTAAGGATGGTAAGTGAGTGGGGCGTATCAAGCATGATACACTCCCAATAATGGTGGGTGAAGTGAAGAGGTGTGTGGCCTTGTGAGTGTATTGTGATTACATGGTGTGCATGTAGTGTGTGCGTCCCTTTTCAAAAGCCTACAGTAACATCCTGTGGTTTTGTTGTGTCCAACCAAAACAAAAAGTAAGTGACCGAAATATTGGGAGAATATGAGTGGGTCGGTTTCGGTTGCAAGTGAGGTGTATCATACATGATACCATCCCCTACACAATTGGAGAATAATCATCCGTAACTAAGGTTGTGGTTTTTTTTTTATCTTGACACCCAAGACTAAGTTGATACAAGAAGGCTAGTTAGGATTCCCTTGTTTACCCAAAACAGTGCTGAAAATCAGCATTGTTTTTGGCATTTAACAATCCCTAAAAGAGTTTGGTTTGGACGGTTAGCATTCCCTAACTAGGGTTAAACTTAACCCTAGTTAATTTCCTTAACCTAAGTTGAACTTTTATTAAAAAAATCTCATAAAATACCAAAAAAATTAGGAAAACATAAAAGACCAAAATAGACCATCTTGCTTGCTTGTTTGCTTTCTTAATCATGGTTAGGCCTCTAACCATAGTTAAAATCCTTTCTAACTACGGTTAGACCTTGCTTTGTACTTGACCAACCCGGTCAGTCAAACCTTAGCCTTCGAGCTAGACCCTTGTCCACCCTTGCATACACACACACCCCTTAGCCTTGGCACGGGCTCATGCGCCAGAACTACGCTCGGTCTGATCTCACCCCTATGTGAGTACGTAGGCAATCCAACTCGGATTCGACCCTAGTCTAGACAATCCTTAGTTTTGCTTATTTCTTCGATTAGCATTTAATTAAACATTTAGGCATTTTAATTAATTTTGAGATTAAATTGGCTTAATTATAGGGAGTAGGTAACCATTTCTTAATGGGGGTCCTAGGGTGCTTAACACCTTCCCCAGGACTTAATCGAACCACTTACCCTAGTCTTTGATAGACCATGCCTTATCCAAATACTTGCTTACCCGGGACCTATCCTTAATAATGAATAGGTGACGACTCTTTCAGTCAACTTGCTTTTTGTGAGCGAACCTCAAATCCCGTGCTCACAATAATTAATGAAAAATGCTTAGCTTACCGGTTGCCATTATGTAACGAGATGGGCAGTCCTCATTGGTCCACACCCCACTTCTTAACACTCACCAACTATGGTTAAGATTCACTCACCCCTAGGATTAAGCAATCCAACCTTGGTTTTTTGAAAAAACAAAAATAAAAATCTTAACTTTAATTTAGTTAAGATTAACCAGGGTTAAATGGAACATAAGGACACATCGGAAACTTATGTAGCGGACCCACGTTAATCACTGCTCATACTTAATCCATCATAATTATTTAGACATTGGACCCTCCATCTTCTTTATTAATTGATCATCTACTTAATAAGAACTCTTAATTTAAATTATTTTTTTTCTAAATTAAATAATAAGATATTCATTCAATTAAATATTAAATGCTTAAATGATATTTCTTTCATCACAACTCTCTAAACATTAGACCCTCCATCTCTCTTCTTAATATCAATAAAAAAAAAAATCTCTCTTCTTAATTGATTATTCACTTAATAAGAACTCTTAATTAAAATTATTATTTTATATAAATTAAATAATAAGGTATCTACTTCAAATGAAAGACCTCAAAACGCTATCATTTCTTTATTTTTCTTAGATGATAGGTCTTATACGTAAGACCTCAAAGATTAGGCTAGAAAAATGTTAAATCTTTTATCTCCCTCAAAAAGCTATTAAACTACTTTTTCTCTATCCCCTCATCTTAGTTTCTTCACTTTTCATTATCATTTAGTGTCTTCAGTTGGAGTTATATCGATAAAGAGTGGTGTAAATATCTATCTCGTCAACCACGAGTAACATGATAAGGATCCTAAAACCTCAAAGAATAAATTTTGTACTTCAAAGCTTTTACTCATTCATAGTTTTCATCAATAATGGATAAGTTTTCGATACTCACCAATTTGTTACTATAAAAATTCTTTATACTTTTGTCTATTCGATTTATTCTATGTACATTGATTTTGTATTACTGTTTTATATTATATTTCAGTATCATCTTGTATTATGTCATGTTAATGACTATTTAAAATTAATTTATTTCTTCTATTTTAGTTCTAATTTTTAATTTTTTTCTTCTATTGTAATGTTTGAAGATTGTGGTAAGATATAACACAAAGCCACACTAGGAGAGATTACATTTAACAAATCTCAAGATTTCTTTTAGAGTGTCCTATTATTTCAATAGGAGCAAAGTTACTTGTGCTATTTGATTCTCTTAGGGTGAGAAAATATTTAAGGCTTTTAGTGATAATCAAAACTTAGGCTTTTACTTGCTTTTCTTTAGTTTTCAAAATTTAAATCAATTAGTTTTTATATATTTCAGAAATTCCGATTTATTTTCTTTTTAAAATTTATAATATTTATTGTATTTTAATTCAAACAATTTAATACTATGTCAATTTAAAATTAAAATTTATTATTTACCTTAAATTTTCGTGCAACGCATGGGCTACTTATACTAATATATATATATATATATATATATATATATAAAAGATAAGAATGAGAAGAAGATATAGATAAAAGCAAATGATAGTTTTAAAATTATAAAAGATTCGTTCATGATGAACATGAGGCTTCCTCTTTATATTGGTAAAGACAAGTGTACACTAACATACCTAAACCTTGGGGGCATACCACTGCATTACATTAGTTTGTATAAAGGATGGGAACATGGACTCCTCATGGCTTGAACACCTTTGAATCTTGTGATAGAAACTCTAATGCGATTAGGGATGTCAATAGACCGGGCGGTCTAGAGTCGAGAGCTTTCAACAATATATAATAATACACATTCTAATATTCGTATGCAAAGTTGTACTCGCTAAAAGCTAGGTCTTGTAGAGATAAGTTATTTCTTCTTCTTTTGAAGGATTACTGTGAGGGTGACATCATTAAGATTTGGCTGCAAGCCTTTTAAGGTTCTGTAACAAAAACAAAAACCTATTAAGGTTCACAATTAAAAAGCAAACCAATTTAGATTTGTGGTAAAATACAAACCATTTAAATAATGTTTGCATCTAAAATTAAAAAACGTATTATTGCGAATAGTCCTATTGCGAGGATGACATTACTATAGCGTTATCATAATTTTGATGCAAACCTTTTAAAGCTACTCAACAAAATACAAACCTTTTAAGGTTGGCACCAAATGCAAACCATTTAAGGTTCACAACTAAATGCAAACCTTTAATGTTTGCAGAATTCTAAACCAATTAAAGTTCTCAACTAAATTGCAAACCAATTAAGGTTAATGAATTGCAAACTAATTAAGCTTTGCAGCTAAATACAAACCTTTAATGTTCACACTAAATTGTAAACCTTTAAGATTCGCAACTAAATTGCAAACTAATCAAGGTTCGTAGTTGAATTGCAAACAATTAAGGTTACGATTTCCATAATAAACATTCTAATATCTAATTTTAAAATTAAAAAACTATTTTTAGAGTTTTTTTAATGTTTAAAACACTTTTTTAATTTTAAAAATATAATTAATATTAAAAAAAAAAAAAAAACAAGGATGGGTGGGTGAACCTTAGGGGTGGGTGAATCATAACCATGGTTACGGGGTTTCAAAAGGGACACGTGGCCATCTCAAGGGGTGATAACCGGATTTGCCAAATCTGATTATCACCGTAGAGGATTTGGCTCCTTTGTTTTTCTTTTTTCTCAAAGGGGAAGCCGTCTTTTGAGAAAGTCAGATTGATGGAGTTTTTGGACTAGTAGGATGAAATTATCCGAAAAAATCAAGTCATCCCTTTTTTTGATAATCGGGGATATCCTGAGCCTTAAAAGACTCATATTAGTCTCACTTTGCTGCATAGGAAATACTCCCACCCTATACAATCGATATTGAGGGATATGAGGAATCGACCTCGAGATTAAACGGCCACATAATCCTTGTATATATATACACACACTAAGCATTTGAAGTTCTCCTTAATTATTTAACTTGTTAACGATCCCCCAACAAACAAAAAACAGAAAAAAAAAAAAAAAAAAAACTTTGTGACGATCTAAGCCGAGTAGTAGGAGTAGGTGATCGATTTTCGAAGAAGAATATCAAATCCGTGATTGTAAAGAGTTCTCTTGTTCTATGCTTTGAAAAGTCGAACTATATTTATTCTTGCCCTTGACCAATTGGATCTAATTTAAGGATATCTGTTCTTTAAAAGCAAGTATAGAGGCTATTCGGGTTGCCCGTTAAAGAGGCCTCGTGAAGGTAACGAGGACGTCAAGGCCACAGGAAAATAGCTAATGGAGATAGAAGAAGATGCAGTAAGATTACATTAAACTATATTTTAATTTTAGTGAGATTGATAATTAATACCTGGGTAAAAATATCTGGAATCCTCTTCGATTATAACTAGATTCTTTGGAGTCCAGTTAAAACACAAAAGCCTTTTTAAGTGTCAAGGGTTAATGGTTCTTAATCACAATTAAGGTGTATTAAAAGAGATACTTGTTGACATGTACTCCAAGGAATCCAAATATAATTATAGAGAATTTCAAGTGGGGTAAAAATATCGTGGAGAAGGTCAACAAGTTCACCCATTGATTGAGCTTGTGTATTCGATTTCAACTCATTAACCAAACGAGCTTAGTTCGTTTCTTAAATTAAGAGTCTTGAGCTTCCTAAGTCAATGTCCACATGTCGCTTTTAACTCTTTTTTAATCATAGTTAAGTTTAACTAAATAATAATGATTATTATTATTTTTAAAAAACCAAAGTTGGATAAATGAACCTTAGGGGTGAGTGAATCTCAATCACAATTTGTGGGTGTTAAAAAATGAGGGCATAAACCAACATGATCGTGCGAGCTGACCCCCTTCTATTTCCATTTCCTTGTTTAATGAGGTTGAACAAGTTTTAACTAGTGATAAAATAAAAGTTTACCGCCACATGTCAATTTGCAATTGGGTTTAGTTTGGAAGAGATCTTGTGGTCCGTTCTTTATTTTCCTTTATTTTTTTGGGACATATTCTTCTTCAGTTGTAACCGGTTTTGCCAAAACCGGTTACGCCCTTGAGGTGGTCACATGTCTTTTTTGACACCTCTTAACTATGGTTAAGATTCACTCCCCCCTAAGGTTTTTTTTTGGTCACTACACTCCCCCCTAAGGTTCACCCACCTATTCTTGATTTTTAGAAAAAAAATAATAAAAGTTTATGTTAACTATGGTTAAAATTTACGAATTCCTAGAGTTAATTTTTAAAAAATATTTTTTTAAGAGGTGTGGGTGAACCCTAGGAATATGTGAATCTTAACCACAGTTAAGGGGGGTGTAAAAAGGGAAATGTTGTGACCACAGGGTTGTAACCGGTTTTGCCCAAAACCGGTTACAACTTGAGAGCCGGTCAATTTTTTTATAGGTCAAACGGCATGGTTTTACTTTTGTAACTCAGATGATGACTTCGACTGTGTGGGCAACCGGTTGGTGAGTCTTGGTTGGCTCGGGATCCTCTCGAGTTGAAGAACTCGAGAGAATCTCTCGAGTTCAATCCCCTAGAGGTCGCCACGTGTCTCCTTTCACACCCCTTAACCATGGGTAAGGTTCACCCACCCCTAGGTTTCACCTATCCATCCTTGGGTTTTTAAAAAAAATATTAATTCTTTTTTTTAAATTAAAAACTTTTTTTAATATTAAAAAAACTCTAAAAACAGTTTTTTAATTTAAAAAATAATAATTAATATTAGAAAAAAAACCAAAGATGGGTGGGTGAACCCTAGGGGTGGGTGAACCTTACCCATGGTTAAGGGGTGCGAAAGGAGACACGTGGCAACCTCTTGGGGATTGAACTCGAGAGATTCTCTCGAGTTCAACTCGAGAGAATCCTGTGCCGCCTTGGTTTGGGAGTGCTCCACTTTAGTTTGACGTTACGGCAAAAGGAAAGAAACAAAAAGTATAGGTACGCACTAAGAAAAGATTTTTTAATTAGCAGCAAATTCTAAATAGCTCAAGGGGAATGGAATTTGGTCTGGCCCTCATCTCACAGGTTGACACTGTCTCTTTTAACACCCCCCTTAACTTGTGGTCAAGATTCACTAAACTTTAGGGTTCAACCATGTAACCTTGGTTTTAAAAAAAGATATTAAAAAATGTTTAACCACAGGAGTTAAAAAAAAATTAAATCTAGGCTAAAAGGGCATCAAATGGATTTTGTGAGAGAGCGAGCCGGCCAGACCAAATCCGATCCCAGCTCAAGGCTGTGGGGGTTAGTCCTACATAGATGGTGGAGCGAAGGGAGGCTTCTCGGGCCTTCTTTTTTTTGCCATGTGTCCCCATTTAACTTTTTTTTGCCACGAGAGCGAGAAGAAATAGTTCACTCCTTACCCGTGAAGCCAACTATTGCTCCAAAGTGATACCCAAAAGTGATAGTCATGCAATTTGTGAACTCCGTCCACATCATGGAGAAAGGATTTCCCATGAGCACTAGTGTCCATGGTATCAAAGCAAGCTCGCAAAAAGTCTTGAGGTTATGAGTAACTACAAGATACCTTTAGGGAAGTGGGAACCAGAGCCCCCGGCACGTTCTCATTGGTTCACGCCCTTCTTTTAAAAATTCACTAATTGTGGTTAAGATTCATTCATCCCTAGGATTTATCCATCTATTCTTAAATTTTTTTAAAAGAAAAAAATATTTATTATAATTTAATTAAGCTTAACCATAATTAAAAAGGGGTTACAAAGAGCATGAGACCCTCAAGTCAGCTAGGAAAGGAACCTCGCGGTCCCCTTATGAGAACTAATAACTTAATATTTTGAAATCTGTGTATGGGACTAGCACTCCAATTGTAGAAAAACCTTTCCCTAAAATAAAGGTTAACGGTAACCCCACCATAACTTAATCCGTGTCAGTCAAATCCATGCAGCTTAAACTTCGTCACCAATTGGCCCCCGGGAGGAAAACCCCCTCTCAAAATTCTGTACATATATATATATTTTTTTGGTAATGATCAGCTATATCATTTATCAATCTATGTTAGGGATTAGGAGGGTTGGGGGGTTAGAACTCGAGGATGGGCGCTCAACAGCCACACTAGGACTCGAACACGAGTCACTCCTCCCCAAAGGGAGATACCCTACCACTGGGACAAACTCAGGTGTGTTTTTTTTCGGAAGTGATTATAAACTCCTTTTTTTTATAGTCTTACAATCATTAGCTATCTATGTTAGGGTTAGAGGGTTATCTGGTTAGAACTCAAGGGTGGGCGCTCAACAGCCACACCCAAGACTCGAACAAGAGTCGCCACTTTCCAAAGGGAGATACACTATCACTGGGACAAACCCAGACGTGTAAGTGATTATAAACTCGAAGTATAAGTTTTTGGGAAGTGATTATAAACTCGGTACTATTGAGAGCTGAGCCGTCCCATGGAAAATCCAACTAGCACCTAACATTAAGTGGGTCCACCATTTTATCCATATGAACCTCGGCTCCGTTAGATTTTCATCTCACAGACCAGCCCTGGATAGTACCTACTATGGAGAGTTTATAATCACGTTCCTAAGTTTTTTTTTTGGCATTGGCGCTGACAGGTCACAACTTTGTCATAGTCCTAACTATTAAGAGGATTTTTTTTTTCCAAATGAGACCAAAACGAAGTGAAGCATGTCCACATGAAAGAAATGGGCTGGAAAGGTATGTCTAAATATGATAAATATTATTCTACTAAGTATAGTCAACTAAAATTGATTGGAGCTGGACCTAGATCATTTTATCGGCTTTCGTCCTCTGACCCGCTAGCCGTTCAGACGATGTTTGAGGATGTTTCGGATTCGAGTGACGCAAGAGTGAGTATATGATGATGGAAGTGATATGCAATGTAAATACTGGACACTGGACCCAAGCTAGGTCCATCCTACACCCGACGTCAATATATATATATATATATATGTTGGATATATTGATTCGATATGTATATGTTATAACTAAAAATTGGAAAGTATAGAACAGACATTGAAATAAAAACAAAAGATTTTACTGACTGATTAAGGCTTGAATTCGATTCAATGTCCTTAAGACAACTATTGCTCCGCAACGGTGGTCACGAGCTGTAGCAATTTGTCTCCTAAGATACAACAATTACACCTCAAAAACTGTCACTAGAAACTTCGAGACATAGCGAACCAGTAGTGCTTGAGACTCTCTCTATTATACAGACTTTAAATGTAGAAGGAAAGAATTAACTAGGAAGTAGAAGAGTATGATTTCGTATTTCAAAAATGAATTTAGATTGCCTTTATATAGAGGCTAAAGTGACTGTTCAGAATAGACATGTCCACTGAGTTTAGAATTTAAATCCGAATAGGTATGACGGTTGGATATAAATCCGTTGGGCTCTATCAGTTTAAAAAATTGAATAAATAGTTGAAGACATGGGCTGGTTTTGTCCAAAAAATAATAATATTGGACTAAAGGCCCAAGCCCAAGACCATAGGCACAGGCATAGCTTGACGCGTGTGTGGTTGGTTTCATCATTGACTAAGGGCTCACCCGTTCACAAAATTTGGCTGCCCCAAAGGCCCAACCTTTTCTCTAAGGCAATAGTATATATTCACACTTTAGTTTTTGTATTTAACGGATGTGTGATATATAATTCTTTATCATTCCTCAACTAATAACTCATGTTCAAATGAGTATCTTTGGAGTCGATTTTCTTATTCACCACTTAATGGTTTTGGACAAATAAATATACTACGTTTATCTCCTCCTGAAGGATAACACGTATCTACGTGGACTTGCCACTTTTGAATTGTAGGTCCCATATTTATTTTGACCTAAAGATGACCCAAAAATCAGATTTTTCCCAACAATATATATATAGGCTAGGGTTGCTTCCTATACCCGACGTCACTTTAGCTATATCTCTCTCTCTCTCTCTCTCTCTCTCTCTATATATATATATATATGCCGATTGGTTTCACGTGATATCTCTCAACATCATTCATTTTCTTTTCAAACTAACGACGTCACATATATGTTGATATGATACATTCTTTTTAATTGATCATCAACTTATTAAGATTTTTTAATTAAAATAATTATTTTTTAAAATTAAATAATAAGATCTCAATTTAATTAAATATTAAATGTGTTAAATGATAATTAATGAAAAATGCTTAGCTTACCGATGGTTGTCATTATGTCATGAGATGGGCGGTCTTCATTGGTCCACGCCCCACTTTTTAACACCCACCAACTATGGTTAAGATTCACTCACCCCTAGGAATAAGAAATCCAACCTTGGTTTTTTGGAAAAACAAAATTAAAAATCTTAACTTTAATTTAGTTAAGCTTACCCAGGGCTAAATGGGGGTTAAATGAGACACAAGGACAAGGTGGTAACTTATGTAGCGGACCCACGTTAATCACTGCTCATACTTATTCCATCATATTTCTTTAAACATTGGACCCTCCATCTCCCTTATTAATTGATCATCCACTTAATAAAAATTCTTAATTAATTTTTTTTTCTAAATTAATTAATAAGACATTCATTTAATTAAATATTAAATGCTTAAATGATATTTCTTCCATCACAACTCTCTAAACATTAGACTTTCCATCTCCCTTCTTAATTGATCATTCACTTAATAAGAACTCTTAATTAAAATTTTTATTTTATATAAATTCAATAATAAGGCATCTACCTTAAAACGCTATCATTTCCCAATTTCTCTTAGATGATAAGGTCTTATAAGTAAGACCTCAAAGATTAAGCCAGAAAAATGTTAAATCTTTTATCTCCCTCAAAAAGCTATTAAACTACTTTTTTTCTATCCCCTCATCTTACCATTTCTTTACTTTTCATTATCATTTAGTGTCTTCAGCTAGAGTAAAATCGATAAAGAGTGGTGTGAATATCCATCTCTTCAACCATGAGTAACGAGATAAGGATCCTAAGATCTCAATGAATAAATTTTGTACTTCAAATCCTTTACTCATTTATAGTTTTTATCAATAATGGATAGGTTCTCGATATTCACCTATTTGTTGCTATATAAATCCTTTATAGTTTTGTCTATTCGTTTTATTATGTGTAAATTGGTTTTGTATTGTTGTTTTATATTATATCTCAATATCATGTTGTGTTATGTCATCTTGATGACTATTTAAAATTAATTTCTTTCTCCTATTTTATTTCAAATTTTTCGATTTTTTTTTCTTCTATTGGAATGTTTGAAGATTGTGGTTAGATATAACACAAAGCCACATTACGAGAGATTAAATTTAACAAATCTCAAGATTTCTTTTAGAGTGTCCTATTATTTTAATAGGAGCAAAGTTAGTTGTGGTATTTGATTCTCTTACGGTGAGTAAATATTTAAGGCTTTTAGTGATAATCGAAATGTAGGCTTCTATTTGCTTTCCGAATTACCTGAAATTCTTCAGTTTTCAAATTTTAAATCAATTAATTTTTTATATTTCGGAAATTTCGATTTATTATCTTTTTAAAATTTATAATATTTATTTTATTTTAATTCAAACAATTTAATACTATGTCAATTTAAAATTAAATCTTATTATTTACCTTAAATGTCCGTGCAACGCACTGGCTACTTACTAGTATATATATATATATAAAAGATAAAAATGAGAAGAAGATAGAGATAAAAGCAAAGGATATTTTTGAAATTATAAAAGATTCGATCAATGCTTTTGAACATGAAGCATCCTCTTTAAATTAGTAAAGACAAGTGAGGGGCATACCACTGCATTACATTAGTTTTTATAAAGGACGGGAACATGGACTCCTCATGGCTTGAACACCTTTGAATCTTGTGATAGAAACTCTAATGCGATTAGGGATGTCAATACACCGGGCGGTCCAAAGTCGAGAGCTTTCAACAATATATAATAATATTTGTATGCAAAGTTGTACTTGCTAGAAGCTAGGTCATGTAGAGATTCTTCCTCTTTTGAAGGATTAGTGTGAGGGTGACATCATTAAGATTAAGATTTGGCTACAAGCCTTTTAAGGTTCCGTATCAAAAACAAAAACCTATTAAGTTTCACAATTAAAAAGCAAACCAATTAAGATTTGTGGTAAAATACAAACCATTTAATTAATGTTTGCATCTAAAAGTAAAAGACATATTATTGCAAATAGTCCTACTGCAAGGATGACGTTACTACAACGTCATCATAATTTGGATGCAAACCTTTTAAAGCTAGGCAACAAAATACAACCTATTAAGCTTCGCAGCTAAATGCAAGTTATTTAAGGCTCACAATAAAATACAAATCATTTAAGGTTCACAGCTAAATGCAAACCTTTAATATTTGCAAAATTCTAAACCAATTAAAGTTCTCAACTAAATTGCAAACCAATTAAAGTTAATGAATTGCAAACTAATTAAGCTTTGCAGCTAAATACAAACCTTTAAGGTTCGCAACTAAATTGCAAACCTTTAAGATTCGCAACTAAATTGCAAACAATTAAGGTTAGTAGCAACGATTTCCATAATAACATTCTAATATGTGTACAGTTCTACTCGTTGGAGGCTAGGTGCTAGCTGTTTGACATTACTCATGGGGAATAATTCTCTATTCCTTGGGAATAAAAATCTAAGAATGGTGTTTGGCTGGCATAGAATTGGAACAAATTTTGAGAAATGTTCTCCTTTTGGAGTAAGAATTGAGGTGTAAACAATTTTCATTTTTCATATCTATTTCTTTAGGACGAATAAAAACACAAGCTCTCTCAATCGTGATTTTTAATTTGTTTAATTTTTAATTCTTAAAATTATGAGCTTTTAAATTTTTAGTTTAAAATTTTTAACTTTTTTTAATTTCCATCCAAATATAATTCTATTATTATTTTCCTTTAGAACATATTTTGGCTGACTGTTGCAAACAGGTTTGTAACACAAAATTGATTTTCATAACACATCCTTTAAGAAAGAAGACCAATTCCTTTTTATAACCAGAAAATCACTAAAATTGATGTCAAACAGCCCCTAATTCATGCAGAGATGGGTTATTTCTTCCTCTTTTGCAATGAATGGATTTATTATGAGAGTGACGTGACTAATACATTATTAAGATTTGACTACAAGCCTTTTAAAACTCTCTAGCAAAACGGAAACCTATTAAGGTTTGTGGCAAAATACAAACCATTTCATTTAAGGTTGGCATCTAAAAGTTAAAGACGTCTTACTGCCAATTGTCTTGTAGCCAGGATGACATTTTTTGTTTTTTGCCGGAGTTATCATGTACCTACGTTAGTAATCTTGAATTAATTAGGCTGTTAGGGGTTAGCATTGGGCAAGAGAGTTCTTGCAACTCATACCAAAGGGGATTCGATCCCCTGACCTCCCACATCTTGATGCCACACCCCAACCACTGGCGCAAGAGGGCAGGGTGCCAGGATGACATTAGTCCTATAGCATCATCATAATTTTGATGTAATTAAGCCTTTTAATGCTCCAAATCAAAATACAAACCTATTAAGATACGCAGCCAATTGCAAGTCATTTAAGATTCACTTTAGAATGCAAACCATCTAAGGGAAGATGACATCTTAATAGGTTTGTATTTTGATAAGTCACCAATACAGAAGGGAATATGATATCTTCAACCTCTCGACACTGCCGAATTGAGTCAACTCAGTCCAGAACGAAGTCATGCCAATTTAGGGCCCATTGAGCTCTAACGGACCCTATAAAGGTCCAAGCCAATCCAAACAAGTTATTTGGACGCTGTGACGGCCTCTAAATATCAGATCTTACGACTTTCACGGACAAATAAAAACTCTTTTGCTTCAAAGTATGTACCAATCAAGTGCGTATGCATCACAAGATTCTTGCTCTTGCAAGATAATGGGCTTTCTTTCTATGGGGATGACCAGGGATGAGGGAGCTAATCTTCAACTCCCTCATCTCTAATGGCTTGCTGGGGAGCCTTGACTCATTCTAACGATAGGGTTTTTACTCTCTTCCTTTCTCCGAGAGAGTAAGATTTGGGACAAACCCCTTATTTATATAGGTTCCAAAATCTTAACCCGTCAAGGATTCTGTTTATATATAGGTTCCAAAATCTTAACCCATCAAGGATTCTGTTTGTCATAATTAAAGGTGATTATGCCATTAAGAATACGATAACATGTATTTAGGATGCGTCCACACCTTTTGAACACTACACATGATTGGAATGGAATCTAGCTGACATTCCTATCAATAGAAAGATCAATCCGGTGTTTTGATAAATTTGAAATATGTAGTCATGCATCGTGATCAATCTAGTGTTTCGCCATGCCTACAATTGTAATTTCAGAATGTAAAGTTGTTCTTTGTATTACTGCCATTCTGTAGGCCAGGAACTGAGACAAGGAAGATCTTTGGACTTTGGAGAAGAGTGCATTTACATTGCATTCCAAGGGAATACTGTATGCCGTGGCCATTGTCGACATGAGTGAAGTTCAGAGTGTTCTATACCTAGAAGACGGGAGAATTCGACCATTTTTTCGATCGTTCCGCAACCAGTTTCGTCTCCACTCTTCTAGTTGTATATATTACATTTGATTTTCGTCCAAGATGAACGTTTTAAATTTTAAGTACTGGATTCAGAACTATTAGTTATTCGAAAGGCCGGGGTATGAACAGATTATTTGGTTATCTGTTTATCAGATTTATATGTTCATATTTTGATTTCTTTCTGGCTTAACTCGTATTACATTTACTGCTTTGATTCGAGCTTAACCCAGTAGGTGCATGAGAGAGTCTGACTCGGTGGATATCACATGTTATTTCATGCTAGCCATCTTTTCTTTGTTTCTTTCGACTGGGCGGGGTGCCCCGAGGTAGAGGTGGTAGAGGATGATACAGACTTCAATGTAGGGGCGTAATTAAACCGAGTCGAGTAGCAAGGTGTTGAGGCTTTGCTCCTTAAGTTACAAGGGTGCTCAAGTTCGGACGAGCTGCACTATTCTTGACTTAGCTCATACAAAAACTATTAGCTTCACTATTCTGTAGCATTATTAAATAATTTCAAAATTATTTAATAATGATACAAAAAATTGTTCTGTTGTATATTACCATACTTCTTATCTTTTACTAAATCAATTGTATTGTATTGATAATACTTTTGCTAAATATAGAGAAAATCGTATTTTTTTCAAACATCTATTATGAAATGGAAATAAAATTTAAAAATATTTTACACCTATACCACTCAATTTTTGTTTAGCTACAATAATGGATCTTAGGATTAAATTAGTTACTGTAGAAGTACTAATGCATGAAATTTTTTCATTTTTAAATATTGAACAAACTACTAATAGGGAATAAATTAATAACTTATTAAGTTCAATTTATCAATCATATGATTCTAAATATTCTAATAATGTAATATCTACTTCTTCTTCATTCGCTTCTTTTAATATTGATGATATAGCTTGGTCTACTATTGTCAATGTTCAAACACGCACGGTAAGCTCTACATGCACTAAGCTTTTCAAATATTTAGACATTGATTGGATCAGGGTTACCAAGTTCGTTACATGCTATAGCGAACCACGAACCGAGCAAACCCGAATTGATTCGTGGTTCGATTCGGATTGGTTCTTGAAATTGAGCAAACCACGTAGTGGTTTCAAAACGATCTTAGTTTGTCAAATTTTTCATTCAAATTCATTGATATTTTTCTTTAGATTCGGTAAATTTATACTTTGAGTTCACAAACCGTTTATAAAAAGACTTTTTTTTAAAAAAAAAATTCAAATAAGGATTTGTAATATATTGTTTACATGCTTAAAAGATATATATTTTTTTATAATATGATATAAAATATATATTTTGTTTTACATGCTTTGCGAACCAAGCTAGCGAACCAAATTAAAGAACTTAAGCAAACCAAAAAATGAATTATCTCATCCTACCCTAGCAAACCAAGTTCACTCTAGAGTGGTGAAGTGCGAACCCGAATTCGAACCAACAAACCAGGTAACATTATATTGGACTAGATTTCTTACCCAAGAGGAGCTGGCCCAATCTGAAATTTTGACATGGTGAAAAACACACGAAAGAAATTTTCATGTGCTTTCCCTCATGGCATGTAATCTACTAACACCTCAGGCCTCAACAATAGCATCAGAATTTGCTTTTAGTGTTGGTGGTATAGTATTGATCGAGAGGAGCAAATCAACTCCCAAAATTTTGGAGTACTTAATGTGCATAAAAGATTGGCAGGATGGGAAACTATGACAATAAGACACCAAGGATGATATAACCGCAAATTTTGCAAACTTAGATATAAGCAACGAACCAAAAGATTAGTGATAATATTGTATTTATTTTTTCATTATTTTAACTTGTAAGGCTTGAGCATTAATGCAAATGATTAATAGTTGGGTAGGTACCAACCTAGAATTGGGATGTACTCAAAATACTTGTATTTGAATTTGGAATTTTGTATTGTACGAACTACTTGTGTTACAAATTTCAAAAATAAATAAAATGATACTTTTTTTGAATAATATTGGTGTCATTGTATTTTAATTTTACAGTTATAAATTTAATTTAAATTTGTTTTTTAAAAAAGGCATGTGGGCTAGCCCAGGCATGGCCCACTGGCACAACACGACATCCACCCACCATGGGCCATGCCAGGGCCTCCGTATTTTTTTAGTGGGCCGTGCCAGGCACGAAACACAAATGGGCCTCCCCATTCGTGGGCCAGGTCGGCACAGCCCGTTTGACACCTCCAGAGGGGACCATTGAGAGGGCTGTTTATAGGCCAGATTCAGATCTCAAGGCGTCTAGAAAAACCACACCGTCCACGTAAATCCCTGAGTTTAAAGGACACCAAACAAAAATCCAAGCCTCCAATGTGTGGCTCTCTTTGGCTCTACACTACCCAGTACCCATCCAATTAAAAACCAAAGGCTCTAAAAATTCCACCAAAAACATCATCTCTACACAACTAATAAAACAGAGAAACAAAGAAAACCAGGAAAAGAGAAGCTTAAGAACTAGTACCACCTTGTGCTCTTTAATGGCTACTTCAATTTCTGCAACTGGGTTCAAAGGAGGTTTGTGTTCATCCTTTCATGGGAGTTGGGGAACTTCCATAGTAGGTGAAGACTACACCATGTTAGCTAAATCAGTCCCCACATGGATTCGAGTCGCAAAACCGATAAGGTCACAACCCATGATGAAGAACGTTAATGAAGGAAAGGGCCTCTTTGCACCCGTCGTCGTTATTACCCGTAACATCATCGGCAAGAAGCCATTTAATCAGCTTCGAGGCAAAGCCATTGCCTTGCACTCACAGGTACCATTTCTCTGTAGAAGAGGAAATTCTTAAATTTTCTTTCTTGAATTCTGCTGTACGCTTTGTTTATTCAATAACATTGTTGAAAATTAAAATACAGAGTTCTTTATTTAGTCTGTTTAAACAACTATTTTCAGGTAATTACTGAATTCTGTAAATCAATTGGAGCCGATGCGAAACAAAGACAAGGACTAATTCGACTGGCGAAGAAGAATGGGGAAAGGCTTGGATTCTTAGCATGATGAAAGATCATTTTTTTTCATGGGATTTGTTTTGTTTTTATATTTTCTTAAGGAGGTCCAGATGTTCATACTTTCCTAGTCTGGCATTCCCTGAGATCTAAATGTAAACTAGTGACCTCTCTCTTTTTCTGTCTACTATATAAACTTCACTTCCCTTCACATGAAATCCTTTATTCTTCCCCAGTCTCTGGTTTGTTGGTTTAGCTTTACTTTTCTATGCAATTTCAGAAATAAAACTTGTACAGACTTCTATTCGATTGCTGGTTTTAATTTTCTGAAAACCAAAAAATCAGCTGGTAAGAGTTTGATAGATCAGGCACCAAATATGTGGCCACTAAGTCATGAGACCATTGGGTATGTGGACTTGGCACTGGTGCCAAACATTAAGATGAAGAGTCATTAAATTCTCTGTTGAAACAAGGTTTAAGTAATGGTTAGCATAGTAACAAAGTTTTCTGATATTTTTCATAAGATTCCAAATAAAACGCAACTTTTTCACTGAACTATTAATTCATGAAGTATTAATTGCTTTTAGAAAAAATTGAAGTAAATTAAACATGAATTATTCATGACTATTTGAAAAAAGTCTCAAATAAATATCTCATATATAAAATATATGTGTTTATAATTTTTCATAATTGGTAAACATATTTTATGTTTTTTTTCATATCTTGCCAGACATTTTCAGCTTTATTTTCGAATTCTCTGAATTTTGCAGATTTTTCCCTGGGCAAATAATTCCCGAACTCCGACTTGGTGACTGATGGTTAGCCCATGAATTTAGAGTTATTTAGTTGGTATAATAATCCATTATGAAAGTTTGCATTTCTAATTTATAAAAAAATTTATTGCTAACTTCAAATTCTTTCTAATTCTTCCATGAAAAAACTTTTTAAGTTTTCATAGAGTTTTACTTTAAAGTGCACAAACATTAATATCATTAACTATAAAGTCGCTATAACAGTATGTATATGAAATCTACTTTATATCCTCGACAACACAAGTAAAAGGATTGAAAACAATGACAACATCGTTCGTGTGTGATCCTGAAAGTGCATCTGGGTCCATCCAAAGGTTTAAATGCGGCAAGGGGAGGATATCAACTAGATATGAACTACCCTATGCAACTCTATGCATCTATATAATTCTAAGGCAAGAGTAGAAACAGAAGAATTGACAAATAGTAGAAGCTAAAAGACAGATGCCAAATATCTAAAATAGAAAAAATATTAACACAATACATCCATAAAAAAAAAGGCACCTAACCAGCAAGCACTTCGATGTTTTTTTTATTTCAACAGAACATAGCAAGTTTGTAATTGCTTATCACAATTTTGCAACTGAGGATAGAGTAAGGACCGGACAAAACTATGTAATCTGAGTGCTCACACACTGTATCGACCTCTGACTGACTTTTCCCTTCTGGAATCATCCTGCGATAGCCAAAGTAAAGAGTGAGATGAATGGGAAAGAGGATATTTGAGCAGATTCAGAAGATTGAGATTCTTATGGAACAACTCTCTGTATGTGATCTTATCAGTGACATCGATGATCTCCTTCCACTTCCTTCCGATGCTCATCTAAAAAGTGGAATGACACAAACATGAAAGAGTCAAAACAAAGATAATTAAAGGTCACATGCATTGAAGAGTAGTTAAAATGAATGCAATATATGATTCAAAGCGTGTGGCAGTTAAAGAGGTGTTATATTGTGATTCCCCCATAAATTTGTGTCAGATATTACAATTACATGCATCATCATCTCAACTTTAATGAAAAACTTAAATTGTTATGAGAATTTAATAATTTGCATAATTCAAAGAAAATATTGGGATGTGCTAGAGATAAACTAAGATGTCAAACAGGGTGCAGCTGGTAGCAAAAGAAAAAAATAATTTAAATTATTCCAGTGGAGGTTTTCTTCATGGGACACTATTGCCATACTTGTTCATCTTGGCTGAAATGGCTGAGTAAGGGTGTCCCTTGTAAATTACACCAAGGTAAAAGATGACAGTTGCTTTTTATGTAACATGCATATAATAACTTAAAACTCTAGCCTTTATATTCGCTTATGATGAAATGATAGTTTCAGTGTGACTGGATCGACCATGAGGCAGAAATTTGAGAAAACATATGAATAGAACTTTAACACTTGCAAACTTGTAAGGCATCAAAGTCCTACCACTCTACCAGCCACATCAGCCATGAATTTAAATTCTGCTCCCAGAACAATGTCAAACACGAAAACCTATCATTTAGATCTTCAAACCGATCACAATAACGATAGTATGAAAATTTGAACATCTCGTTCTCTTGTGTGCTAAGGCTAAGTTTGGCTCAGAGATGCGATGTATTTTGATGTGAGCTTCCCTTTGTAATCTTGAGCTAGTCTTTGTACCTATACCACTTTTCTTTTACTAAAATAAATGTTATCGATAATATCTATTTTTTTAAAATATATATATAGAATGAGACTTTGGAATTTGCACCCTCACAATATAACTCATCAGGTTCTGGAGTAGAACAAAAAGCGACACGGTGACATAAATCTCCATTTCCATGATAACAATTTGATACAGCAAGATAAACCTCTACCGCTCTTTACGAAATGTAAAATCAATTGAACATGTAGAAAGGGTCGATTAGAATCATAACGAAGCCTCAAACCTCATATAAGCATCAAAATGCACCACTAACATTGAGCATCAGACCCAACCTTCAAGAAATCACTCCCTAGACTAAATAAAAAGCTACTCTTCAGTCTTCAGCGAGAAGGACTCAAATTTATATTACATCAACACTTCACCCAATCACCAACCCCAACAAAAAGGCTCACTTCAAGTATACATATTCTTTCAAAAATCAATAAATCCTGCAACTTTGACATAAGGGTTAGGAACTCTTATCTACCACAAAAATTGCTCTACCCTCCATCGGTCATGCAGGGGGCATTATCATCATATGGGATAGCGCCCCTTGTGGAAGTCTTAGAAGAAGATGTCGGGGCTTTTTCTCTATCCATCCTTTGTAGATCATTTATTGTTAATGTCTAGTGGGTGTTCTCAGACATTTATGGCCTGTCTTGTCAGTCGGAGGCTTTAGATTTCTTGGGTGAACTCAATATTGTGCGAGCAAGATGGCACGCTCCTTGGTGTTGGTGTGTGGGAGGGGATTACAATCGTGTTTGCTCTCCAAGCGAGAAGTCTAGTGGGGCCGAGTTACTAAGCATTAGAAGGACTTTAGGGAGTTCATCTTCCGTTAGGGTTTGTGAGACTATCGCCACTATCCCCTTTCAGGTGCCAAGTTTACATGGTCTAATCTCCAGGCTCAGCCAGTCCAAAGTAGAATTGACCGATTCTTGTCCTGCTCCGGTTGGGAGGAAAAATTCCCAGAAGCCTCGTTGGTGGCCCTCCCAAGGGCCATTTCAGAGCACATGCCTATTCCCCTAGAGTTAACAACGCGTAGTGGTGGCCCCAAACCATTTAGATTCGAGAATATATGGTTACGCACTCCGATTTTCTTACAGTGTCCCAGGAGGTATGGTCACTATTTCATTTCTGGGGATCCGCTAGTACCATATTTGGGCTCAAACTAAAGGCTGTAAAAATGGCCCTCAAAATATGGAATAAGGATATCTTCAAGAGCATTATGGCAAAAAAGAAAGCAATCCTGGGAAATATTGCAACCTTGGATCTGAAAGAGGAAGGTTCCAATCTTTTGCCCCATGAATTTCGAGAGAGGGGTAGACTGAAGGATGAACATCGTCTCATCCTGCACTGTCAGGAAATAAGTTGGAAGCAAAGTCTCGAGTGCAGTGATTGAAATAGGGTGACAACAACACAAGTTATTTCCATAGGGTGGCTAGCCAACGTAGGAGAAACAACATTTTGAGGTTAAAAAGAGGAGACTTGTGGCTGGAGAATGTCGAAGAGATGGGTGTCCCCATGACCTCTTTTTATGAACATTTGTATAAGGAAGATCACCCTTTCAGACCAACTCTGGATGGAATGCCTTTCAATAGTATCCCTATGGAGGAGAGAGCACTTTTGGAGGGCCCATTCTCCGAGGAAGAAATTTAGCATGCCATACAAGGGTTGGAGGGTTACAAGGAGCGAGGGCTTGTTAGCTTCTCAATTGCCTTTTATAAAAACTAGTTGGTTGTGCGCGTGCAAGCTTATTGATTAATGGGGTATTTTCGTATCAAATTATTGTTACGGGGCATGTTGGGAATAAAAAAAATATGAGGGTATTTTTGGTATCAAACAAAATCATGAGGGGTATTTTTGGGTATCACATTACATTCTTGTTACGGGGATGCGTTGGGAATAAAAAAATCACGAGGGGTATTTTGGTATCAAATTCTTGTTACGGGATGTGTTGGGAATTTAAAAAAAAAATTGAGGGGTATTTTCGATATGAAATTGGGAATAATAAAATCATGAGGGGTATTTTGGGTATCAAATTCTTGGGAATATAAAAATCGTTAGGGTTGTTTTTGGGTATCAAATTCTTGTTACGGGACATTTAGGAATAAAAAAAATCATGCGGGTATTTTTGACATCAAATTCTTGTTAAGGACATGTTGGGAAAAAAAAACATGATGGGTATTTTTGGTATGAAAATCTTGTTAGGGACGTGTTTGGAATCAAGATAATCATGAGGAATCATGAGGGGTATTTCTAGTAGTGGTATCAAGATCTTGTTAAGGGACGTATTTGGAATAAAAACAATTATGAGGGGTATTTTGGGTATCCAACTCTTGGTTGAACAATTTTGTCCTTTTGTGATTGTGCTCTTTTATATAAAGTATATATACATAAGTAGAAATGTTGGAGCTTTATCGAATCAGATTTGATAAAAGTTTTTCACGAATTCCACATCTCAAATTCCTTTGACAAAGTTTTGAACTGCTCTTTCATTGCTCTTATTCCTAAGGTGCACCGTGCATGTAGCTCGAACATTAGAGACTTTTGACCTATTAGTTTGATAAGGAACGCTTATAAGATTCTATCTAAAGTGTTGATTGCATAGTAACAAAGTTCTCAAATAATTCTCGAATTGTTCCCAAACTATTCATTTTTTAAGGGGTAACATTTAAAAAGACTTCTATTTCCCGAACTGGCGAATAATTCCCGAACTAACGAATTATTCGTGAATAATTCCCGAACGAATGACTTATTCCGAACTTATGCCGAACTTATTCCGAAAAAAGATTTCTCACAAATTATTTGTTCATGCTTATTCGGAATTTTAAATTAAGAATGAGGGCAAAAAAAAACTTTCTATTAGCAATAGAATTATTACTAAAAACTCGAGACTTATTTCACACTAAGAAATCTCCATTTGACTGAAGTTGCCAATTGATATAAGAAGAAGAAAACTCTATTCGAGTAGATTATTTTAGGGTTTTGATTACACTCGATTGAATTAAGAGAAAAAAGATGATTTTACATTCTAGTTAGTCTGTTGAATTTCGACCGAACTGAGAGAAAATATGATTTGTGATTTATTCGGAGTTATTTCTATATTTTGTTAAATAATTATGTTATGCCAAATAAATACACTCATATATTGCTTTTCTGATTTTCTCTATTCAGATTATTATTTTTCTCGTTTCTATACATTTTAAAGTTACTTATATAATTTGATTTGTAAATACAAACATGTAATCTAGATTATTCTTTTCTCTTAAATTACATAAAGCTTGCTTAAGCCTTATGTAATTTTCTTCTTCAGTTTGCGAGTTTACATAATGCTTTTTTTTTAGGAATTAGAATAAATTTCTAATATAGTAAGAGATGTCAATACATCCAGAGTGGTAGATGGATTAGTTGATATCACATTCTTATTTTTTATAATTATTAATTTTTATTTTTCCGAACTTATCCCAAATTTGCTTATTTTTTCCCTTTTTTTTCGAACTTAACCCATGCCGAATAATTCCTGAATCTGAACTTTGTTACCATGGTTGATTGCGAGACTTAAAAGGTAATGGGTGACATAATTTCCCCAGAGCAAGGAGCCTTTGTGGAAGGCCGACAAATTCTTGATGGCATCCTGATTGCCAACAAAGGGGTGTATAAGAGATTGAAGAAAGGAGAGTCGGACATTATATGCAAAATAGATATAGAGAAAGCGTATGATAACGTGAGTTGGACGTTTTTAGACTATGTGCTTGGGCGTATGGGTTTGAAGGGAAGTAGAGTGCTTGGATGAAATATTGTTATTCCTCTACTTCCTTCTCGATATTGATGAATGGCTCCTCTCACAGTTTTTTCTCAAAGCTCTAGATGTTTACGTCAAGGTGACCCATGTCTCCCTTCCTTTTCATCATGGTCACTGAGGTCTCAGTAGGATGATTAGTAGAACCTCTCGATCGATGTGGGATGTTTTCCCACTAGCTCTCCTCTAGTCACAATATCCCACCTCCAATTTGCAGATGACACCCTCTTGTTCTACAAGGCCTCGGCTCACCAACTGCTTAGCATTAGGTGTATGTTCAGATATTTTGAGGCAGTCTCTGGGTTGAGGATCAATTTGCTCAAGAGTCACATTTTCGATGTGGCATAGGTACATAATTTAGAAGAGTTGGTCATGTGCCTCAAGTGTAAACTTGAATCCCTCCCGACCAAATTTTTTGGCCTTCCCTTGGGAGCTAGATTCAAAGCCACCTCGGTCTGGGAGCCAGTTGTAGACAAATTTCTCAATAGGCTCGAGGGGTGGAAATCCAACTTCCTCTCAATAGAGGGAAGGTTAACTCTTCTAAAAAACACTCTTTGCAGTCTCCCAACTTACTATCTCTCCCTCTTTTCCATCCCATCATCAGTGGCAGCAAGACTAGAGAGGAAGACAGAGGTCTTAACATATGGCCACTCAAGGTAGTAAATAGGGTCTTGTTGGGGAAATGGTTATGACGATTTGGGGAGGAGCGCAACAGTCTTTGGAGAGAGGTAATCACAGCACGTTGTGGAGCACATAGTCATTGGGATCCGAGAGAGTCGAAAAAATTATACAGGGTGGATTTGTGGAGAGCGATTCTCAACATTATGGCCAACTTCGACAATCACACCGAATTCATCATTAGGAACGGGGAGGTAAATTCTGGTCCGACTTGTGGTGCGGTCCTAACACTCTCAAACAAAATTTCAATTCTCTTTTTATGCTCTCTTTGGACCCACTAGGGTTAGTGTCATCCTTTTTTGAGGTTTGGGGTGGTTTAGTAACTTGGGTTCCTCGCTTTAGACATCCATTGCACGATTGGGAGGTGAGTAGTTTTGTTAAACTGTTGGAGCGTCTCGAGTCAGTGGTTCCAAATCCTACTTCTAGGGATACCAGAAAGTGGTTCAGGGACAACAAAGGTCGGTTTACTGTTAGATCCTTCTTGAGAGCCTGGAGTAAGTACCCCCGTTTAGCTTTCCCTGTTAAAGCATCCAAGATCTCATTTTTTCTTTAAAGAATCTTTCTGGATAAAATCTTAATAGTGGATCATCTTCAAAGTAGAGGATGGAATCTTCCAAATAGATGTGTGATGCGCCTTGCAGTGGAGGAATCAATCGATCACTTGCTCTTGCACTGCCCCTTTGCGACAACCCTCTGGAGCTACTTTCTGGCTTTTTTGGAGTTGCATGAGTTTTTTCCCTCTTCCTTCCAAAGCTTCTTCTCTTGCTGGCAGTTGGACTCGTTGGTTCCTCGATTGGATCATTTTGGCCACTCTTCTCGAGGGTCATATCATGGGCAATTTGGAAAGAGCGTAACATACAGATTTTCGAGGACACACCTCTTCCTGCGGACCGAGTGATATAGCGGGTTTGTCAGCTCCTGGTGGACTGGTTCTCCATCCAAGGAGAAGCTTATGGGTGGGAGGGATTGGAGTTCCCTGCATAAAGGATGTCATTTTCATTGTAGTTTCGAGCTTTGTGTTTGTAATCTCTATTTTTGAGCCCTTGTTGTTTATGATTTTTCTGGTTCACTCTTGGTGAATCTTTGTTTGTTCTTCTATGAATTTTTAATGAATACGATGCTTACTTGTAAAAAAAAATTGATACAATAGACATATAATAGATTTATCATTTTTTTTAATCGATAAATCAAGTATATTCATAATAATGGAGAACTACAACAGTTTACAAGTATATAAACTAAAAGGAAAATCTAAAAACAAAAAGATGAATCACAAGAGTAGAAAAAAGGAAAATCTCACAAAAATATTTCCCTCACTTCCCCTCCCCACTGTGAGGGGAAGGACCAATCCACAAGCACTCGTCGGATACAAGCTAATAAGCGTGAGGGGGGAGAGGTGGAATTGTTGAAAATACGACTATTTCGTTCCTTTCAGACGCCCCACAAAATAGCTTCTGGTAACAAGTGCCAACCAATAAGAAGCTCAAAAAGAAAAGTGGGAAGACCCACTCCACACCTAACCGAGAGAGGAAGAAAGCCCAAATCCCAAAGACAACCGAACAGTGCCAGGTCAAATGATCTACAGTCTCTTCCTCATTTAGGCACATATAACAACAGTTCGCCATACTCCACCCTCAACTTTGAGGTGATCCGATGTGAGAATCTTATTCAAAGATGCAGACCAAAGAAAGAACGATACCTTGGGTGGAACTCCAGTGAACCAAACAGCTTTATATGGAAAGGACTACGCTAGGCCTCTAGCAAAGGACTGAACTAAGGATCTCATTGAAAATCGACCATTGTTGCTCTTATACCACAACCTACAATCATCGACTTGGGAGACAAGGGGAGAGGAACTCAATCTACGAAAAAGGTGTAGCATATCTTCTACTTCCCAATCGTTAAAGTTCCACCTCAGTCGGGGGCTCAGATTAGCTCACTCCCTACCCTCTCGACACAATCAGTGACGGAGGCATCCTTTGGATGAGCAAGGAGAAAAATGCTCCTAAAATCATCCATGACCCTTGAGCCAAATATCTTTAAAAAAGAGGATTTCCGAACCATTTCCCAACTTGAACCGGATGTGGGACTCGAGAAGAGGAGCTGTGGCCATAATTTCTTTCCAAAGACCCACGCCATGCGATCCACACACACCTTTCGACGACCAACGAGACAGTGCACCGTATTTACAATCACCTTCTGCCACAGACTGTCACGCTCATTGCCAAATCTCCAAACCCATTTGCCCAAGAGAACTTTGTTGACCTGACTAGTTGGAACAATGTTAAGACCCCCGACACTAAAAGGTTTACAAATTTGTTTCCAATCCACTAGGTGATATTTCCTTTGTCGCCTGGGTTAGCCCAAAGAAAATTCCGCTAGAGACGGTCAAGGATCAAAGCAATGGATTTAGGAATCACCAGGAGGATAAGAAATAAATAGAAAGGCTTCGGAGGGTGCTTTGATGAGGGTCAAAAGAAAAAGATTTATCATTGTAATTGTCACAACCAATAGAGGAGATAAATGGAGAAAATATGAAATAGATGAAGAAGAGTTTATGGAAGAGAAAAAGGTTGGAAGGAAGCCTGTCCTGCCTCTGACGCCAATATACATTTGGGCAGCTTCATTGAGCAGCCTTGTATATTGGTGGTGCTTTTGTGGACTAAGACACCAATATACGGTGTGCCTCATGGCTCAAACACATTTTTACAATAATACTTCATTGCACTAAATAAAATACACCTACCTACAACTAAATTCTTACATACAAAGGTATTCTACTGACTTTTTCTAGGACCGGATTACCCAGCTCTGGAGTCTGACAAGCCCAGTTGATGAAACATTGGATCCAATTCATGGAAAAAGGAAGTCATTTGACCAATAGCCGTGATTAAAATGATTCCAAATTAATCATATGGTCTTTCTGGACTAAGCACCAATATACGATATTACGATGTACCTCATACACATTATTACAATAATACTTCATTTTAAAATAAAATTCACCTACCTCCAACTAAGTTCTTATACACATGATATTCTGCCAAACTATTCTGAGTTTAAAAGGGTGAAGGGCATTCACTTTCAGTTTGATAGTGAAGTCTGACAAGTCCAGTTGATGAAACATAGGACCCAATTCGTGGAAAAAGAAGTTATTTGAGCAATAGCCGTGAATAAAATTGGATCCAAATTAAGCATAAAGTTTTAATTGGCTTGAATAATCATCGCAAAAGGCAATAAACATTCAAAATTCAACACAAAAAGAAGGTTGTATTACATGATTTCTTAAATACTGCCTTGAAAACCATAGCTAGGATGCCAAACAACTTAAGGCATGGATAGACGAATATCATTTTCGATATACATATAGAAAGGTAATCGCATATATAAGTTTCTGCTTATGAATGAAAGAGGAATAAGAACCTGGGCAGCCTCATTGGTTGCTGTCTTAGTCCACAATGCAAGCTTGTCCTGCCACACTTGCAACAACACCACAGATAACATCTCTCATCAAATTGCTCCCCATCAGAGCCATCAACTACTCAATGAAATCAATCATTACAAACCATGTTAACAAACTTATCTTGTTCTTCAAAGTAAATTGTGAGGAAAATTAGATTATTTTCTTAACCAAAATTTTAAAAAAACAAGCATGAAGCTCAGGGTTTTTACGGTTTCCAGCCACATATTATCAAGGCCGGCATTTCTGCTGCTGGTAACAGACCACTTGCCTCCATTGGCACACTCAGGATCTTCCCATTTGGGTTCAAGCCCAGCTTTGAATAAATGGAAAGCGCATTTCCCGGCAACTTGCTGGCCAAAATGTCTGATCCTACAAACTGCAGCAAGAACTAAGCATTAATACTGAAAGAGAGAACTTGAATTAGAAAGAAAAAAAAACTGGTTTTGATTTTACTTTAAAATACATTCGAACCCCAGAAAACAAAACAGTTATAAGTTCAAAAACAATCGGGGAAAAAAAAAATCAAAAAGAGGAAAAATCGTTGCTTTTATGCGAAAAGTTGGATACTGTAACCAAATCAAACAAAACGGAGACTAAAAGAGGAAAAATCTGGCAGTTTACACCAAGAAATCAATGAGAAACAACAAAATAAAAATCAAGCAAAAAAAAAACAGAGATCAACAAATGAATAAAAGGGTAAGAAAATCAAGAAGCTGATAAAAGAAAATAATGGAGAGAGAAGAGGGTGTTTGTGTAAATACCAACCATCACCTTGCTTGGGCTTGGAGGCTTGGACTGGTTATCAAACCAAAACGTCCACTTCCGCTCCAGCCAATGCGGTTGTTTCGTTTCAGTCCCCTCTGCTGCTGCTGCTGCTGCTGCTGCTGCTGCTGCTGCATCACTGGATTCCATCTCTCCATCGCTTGCCATCTTTTTGTGCCCTTTCTTTTCTTCCCCAGGGCCCGGCCTTAAAGAGAGTCCGGATTTCCTATTCCTATTCGAGAGCTGTAATAACAGCCGACGACTCATGTTACTAAATAAATGATTTAATTTTCTTTTTTCTTTCTTTTCATGAAAAAAAAAAAGTTATTTCTTTTAACTTTTTTTTTTTAAGGAAAATAATCACCTCCTTGTCGATGACGGAATGAGAGGCGTCTCGGCTTCCCTTTTCATGCCACGTGTCCTCCTTTAAACCCTTTTTAACTGTGGGTAAGATTCACTCACCCCTAAGGTTCACCCATCTATCATTGGTTTTTAGGAAATATAAATAAATAAATTTTAACCATAGGGTTTTTAAAAAAAATTAACCCCAATTCATGACAGTTGAAGGGACGCTTTGTAAAACCAATGGTAGACACTTTTAACCATACTAAATAAAAATGAGTCTAGGTACTCTCAAATTTACTCTCTAATCCTAACCGTTTATAACCAACCACTAAAGGCCAGGATTTGAGTTGGCTTATTTTGTCTTTTCTAATGCCACATCAGCTCTAATTTTGACCGTTTAATAACTGAGATAAACGGTTAAGATTTGGGAGTACACCTTGGGAGTATCCCTAAACTAATTCAATACAAATTTAGGTATCAATTGTTTGTGTGGGAAATGACACTCTTGCAAGATATCACCCATGCCTCATCAGGAGAAGTCCATAACATTACCATTGGAGGAAGCTTTGTGGTGTAATGTGAGTCCTAGGGCTTCAAACACATTATATCAGGACATAATGAAATTTTAGGGTTTTAAAAGAGATTCATTTGAATCAAGTATTTTAGTCATTCAAATGGTTCTCAAAAATGCCAAACAAAGTTTTGTTAACACATTGTTCCTATATATTTGTATTCATCGGTTGTTTCTTCAATTAGATAAATGTAAATGTAATGACCATAACTATGTAGCTCTATTCCTAATAGATTGACTGCCCAAATAAGTATATCACCCAAAAAATTTGAAAAGAATCTCACTAACAGGCCACATTGCCAATTCACACCTTGATAATTTTATTTTATTTTTGCTATGAGACCACTGGTTAGGCCGCAACCCCCGTTAGCAAGTTCAGTAACTATTCTAAGTTAAGGCGGGGGAGAGTGCAACCCACTCTCACCCTCCTCGCAAATGGAACCCGGAACCTCCTTCCTAAGGAAGGGATACACCTACCACTGGGCTATTCCCAGGGTGGGTACCTTGCAAATTTTTATTTGTTCGAGTATGTAAATAAATCGCGAATATGGTCCAAGTAATAAATGCCCAAGTTTCTTTTGGGTCCCAATTCCAATACGATCCCCATGCTTCATTAGCCCATACTGCTCCCGAAAGAATACCTATGGTTAAAAAGATAAACCCTAGACTAATAACACGATAACTCCAATGATCCAATTGTTGAATCAATTGATACCTGTGATAATTTCTAACGGAAAGAAAAGAAGTTTTTCGTAAAACATTGCTTCTTTCATTCATGTATTGGAT
This sequence comes from Tetracentron sinense, assembly GCA_015143295.1. Taxonomy (NCBI): domain Eukaryota; kingdom Viridiplantae; phylum Streptophyta; class Magnoliopsida; order Trochodendrales; family Trochodendraceae; genus Tetracentron; species Tetracentron sinense. The sequence goes on along the minus strand of JABCRI010000431.1, from coordinate 2,579 downwards.
CTCACAAAAGGAAAATGACCCAATTAATAAATGATTGCTTTTACCAAAAATCTCTATGTTTTTTCGAAATGTAATGACGAGAAGAGCTACTGATAATAATGATCCACATAAAAGAGCTGCATAGCTCAATACCATCATACTTACATGCATCATTAACCACTGAGATTGGAGAGCAGGTACTAATATTGCGGATTGATGCATTTCAGTTAAAAGACCCGAAGTGGCAAAGCCTTGGGTAAAAATAGTACTTGGCACGGTTATTGCGCTTAAATTATTTTTATGGTTTTTAAAATACGGAACCATATGAATAATGGAGAAACTCCATGAAAGGAACATTAATGATTCATATAAATCACTTAATGGGAAATGACCTGAATAAATCCAACGAGTAACTAATAATCCTGTTATACAGAAAAAGGTGGCTATCATACCTTTTTCTGACGAATCATATAGTCCTACGATTTCATCGACTAATAAGGTTATCAAATGAATCGTAATTACAATGGAAACGATCGAAAAAGAGATGTGAGTTAATATATGTTCTAAAGTTGAAAATATCATAAAAAAATCCTAAAAAAAGGAAGGTCCTTCAATTACGGAATAGAAATAATGAATTGAATTCATTATAGGACTTATTCTATCTCTTTTAGAAGATGCCGCCACTCGGATTCGAACCGAGATGCTCTAGCACTGCTTCCTAAGAGCAGCGTGTCTACCGATTTCACCATGGCGGCTTACTCGAAATCATAATAGCCCATCCATATTCAATCGTCGAGATTGAAGGAGTCAATTCAATGTAATATTTTTTAGGAACCATTCGAATCAATGAATCAAAACTTATTCAAATGACTATTTGAACGTTCAAGAATCCTTAGTATCGTACAATGGTGGCAGTTTTTCATTTGAACTTAAAAATGGGTTTTCACATAGTTTAAGTTTTCCTGGAATGGAACAGTTGTAACTAGATAGTTCTGTGCTCAATCCAGACATGGAACTCAAAATTATCCTTTTTTCTATACTAATTTTCATTTTTTAATGATTCATTTCTCATTTATCTGATTTCATGGATACGAAATACAAAAAAATATAATTTTGATAGATCACAATTTTATCACTGCATCCAAAGAGATTTCTGTAAATATTTGGACAGCTTTGATACAAAGCTGTATTAATCGTTAGGATTCTCAGTGTGTACATAATTTGAGTTAGGATTTAGCAAACCAATTAGGTATTGAGCTGGACATATCATATAACAAAAGAGTTTTAATCTCTGATCGGAATTGTACATCCTTCAAAAATATATTTCTAAAGAAAATAAATTGAGAGTTAGAAAGATTATATCTTGATCGAGCTAAACATGGGATGCAATCTTGAATCCAATAAATGACAATTCTGATACATAATAAGATTTTAAATAGGATCCAAGGACACTTTTATCAATTTGCCAAAAGAGTGGTTTAATATAGTCTAGTGATTTAGCAGATAATGATTTAGAATTCCAAAGACAGTCGTAAAATATAATCGTAATCAATTAGTTTCAATGTCATTGATTTTGATACATAATCTTTATAACCCACGCGCTATATAATATGGGGAAAAAAAAGACTTTTAGCGATTGGGAAAGTACTAATCAATGGATAATTAAATCCTCATCCTAGACATTAAAAAACTTTCTAAAATCAGTGAAACTTTGTATCTGTGCTTAACATCTGAATGAGCTGACTCTATGAATTTTGATAATTTAAATTATAGAAAGATAACTGATTTACATTACTAATGTTTTTGAACTGAATCATTATAAAATAGAACTCCTGTTGTGATATGTAAAAAACAAAAATTTGGGGAAAAAATTTTTTGTTTTGTCTACTTGCTTCTAAATGTTCAGAAGTCTTTTTTTTTTTTTTTGTTAAAATAACTTACGAACAGTGTTCCACTTATGCTTTCTTTTATCCACCGGTTCCATAAGAGTACGACACTGGCAAGTGGTATGGGTTGAGTGGGCCTTGCTACAAGCCAATCTAGAGTTATGGCAGGAGTTATTAACCAAACCTCCTAACCGTGCTACCGCGCTCCAACGCTCAAACCTCACTTTCACCTCGAGAGCTCGATTTCAAACTTTGTAAACCTCGCTCTCGGGACCTAAAGGGCTGTTTTTTATGTGTAAATTTTTTTTTTTAATCCTAATTGGTTTTCATGTGAAATGAATGGTATTTTGTCATTTTTCTTTGAGTCATAGAAATTTGGTTAATTTATTATGATCTTGTATTGAATTTTGAATGAACTTTAATAATTCATAACATCTTGTTTGTTGTGATGAAAATTTTGAATTATTAGATGATTTTATCAATTTTTCTCTTCAGTTTTCAAAACTACAAAAGATATATTACAGGCCAGGAGCGCATTTTCAATAACATCAATATCGATTTTATGTGGTATTTGCGCACTGGGGTGGGGCATGGCCGGAGCACTCCGCAACCGGTGTCCTAATAGGGATACATTTACGCTCGGGAGCTCAGCTCTGGCTCCCGCACGCGCGCTGGTTACTTCGAGTATGAGTGGCAATTGGGCTGAGCTGGCTG